>JZKD02S1408190.1:560013-641808 GCA_000966675.3 Picea glauca | reverse complement strand
TTACCACATTTCTGACATACCCTCACCATCCCATGACATCATTTTCCACTATCTTCTCCTAATGGTCCTGTCTCATAAATCTATCAGTCCTTTCCCCCTGCTCACCCATCACAGGTCCCTTCACCATTGTTGGTCCTCAATCAACACCCTCCATGACACCCAGTCATACTCGTCAATCATTTTTTACCTACCATCTCATACCCCAAAGAATGCATTGGCCATTTATTATAGGCTAACTTATTCGTTAGCCTGTTGATTTGTCCCCCGTGCCCAATGGGTAACTATTTGTTCAAAACAAACCCTTCTCCTCATTCACCCATTGCTCATCTTATCCTCACACCAAAAATATTTTCCTTTCCCTCTCCGATTCATCCAACAACCCAAAACCATAGCCATTCTCACTAATGTTGTTGTTTGAATTGTAGGTACTTTTCATAGCAATGGTGCCAAAATACAAGAAAGAAGAAGTTGAGGAAAATACTTTCCACCCACCTCCTGTCGACCTCGACAGGATCCCATTGGTTGACAAAGATCATCTAATCTCAGATACAAGGTGCGAATTTGACTTTGCGGATTTGCAGTCATGGCTCAAAGACACTTTCTTAGATCAGAGCGATGAAATTGGGCTCTAGGAGTCCAATCTTCCTCTATATATTTTCCACCAGGTCCATCATTTCCCTGAATTTTCCCTCAAATGCCAAGCTCATTACCTCCCCAACTAGAGAACCATAGTCTCATCATCGGGAGAAACTCTGTTCTTCATCACAACAGAGGCCATTGATCAGATGATGCAGATACCCAAAACTGAATCCACCTCCCATTTTAATCTTGAAATCATATCAGAGTTGTACCAAAAACTATCTTTCCTTATGAGAGCCCATATTTTTGATATTTTTCTCCCACAGGATGCTCATCTCCCCAAGTCAAATCCACTGTATCCTTACTCCCTGTTCTCAAAAAGGGGAAACCAAGTCATTTCATTACTCTATTCTCTACTTGGTTATTTTTCAGACGAATGGGTGGACAAATCCATATTAGGTTTTCTGTCCATTTTCTCTACAGAGGAAAGACCCACCACTCAGTTCGACTATAGTACATTCTTGGCGGAGAGTATTCACGAGCAACCTTCAAAATTCTCTATAGAGGGCATGTTCTGGTATTCCTTCATACTGGCTTACATGTTCATATTCTTTCAATTGGACATGTTCATTTTCTCGAGATGCAGAAAATGGACAAGAACGGGAAGACACAGGCAGTAACATCTTGGACTTCATTGCTCAGATGGAATTCCATAGAGTTCAGTTTCAAATAGTTCATCGAGCATTTCTACCACCCAGTGGTGAGCATGCTCAATGGAAGACCAGAACCAAGAATAAATGAGGAGATTCAGAGGATCTTACACCTCTCATACCTTGTAAAAACTGAAAATTGGTATCTTTACCAAAATCACACCGAGATCAGAGTATATGGATGCGAGTTAACTTCATACAAACTACCCAAGTATTTACCCGTGAGGATATTTTCCTTGGAGTACATAAGACAAATGATAAACATAGACAACATACACTTTGTGTCTCTGAAGAAGAAACAACAACTCATAATTAAAGGGAAAATAGGGTCTTTTATCTGCAATAGCCGAGGCGTCGAGGAAGAGGTAGACAGACTTTTGAAAGAAATGAAGTTCGAAGTTAGTTTCCTGTGGCACTATGATCTATGTGGGATAATTTCAAAGATGAGGGTTAAGAATAATTATGTTCCATATATTCATATACCCAAGCCCGAGATAGAAAGGTTCGCGAATCAAACGGAGTGGGAGCCGAACACTCTGGAAGATATAGAACAACAAGACCCTTCAGTTACTATCTCGCAAACAACCACACCATAGGCTCCAAAGGAGAAAAGACCCAGGAAGGATACTTCACCTTCTGTCACCGAAGTCTTGGCTGAATTTTTCTAATTACATACCAAAAGGCCAAAATCCAGTCATACAACTGACACAATTGGTGAAAAGGAAACCTAGTCCACTATGACTATGAAATGTGATCAGTCACCTCTTATGACAAGAAATAAGCAGATTATGTCTATAGTTTTGTCCAAGAAGCCAACGGATACTTCACTAATCGACCAACCGATTAAAGGAGGACCAAAGTTGAGTATTTTTGAGAAATATGACGAGATCAAGAAGAGGAATTAGATGCTGACCATCAGTACTTATGCTCAGTTTTGGAAACAGACATCAACGAAATAGAACAAACTGTTGTCTACATTTGATACAGAGAAGGGTAGAATGCACATGGATTTTCTGTAGGCACAAGTGCCTGACCCAAGGGAAATTACTGATTATAAAAGGGAAACGTTCGAGTTCCACACCAAAGATGTGCACCTGGCCGATCAAATGGATCTGCATAGGAAAACTAGAGAAATGGTTTTCTCCACTTTGGAAAATGCTTCTACTTCGGCTGCTAAACTACAAGTCTCTTTGAGAAATGTTTAGACACAGCTAAAGTTAGAAAATATATCATCCTTTGCAAAGGATAATAGAATTAAAATGTTGGAAGAACTGGTCCTCAAGATCGGGTATGACCCCTCGAATGTGAAAGCAGTCGAGGAGATGCTTAAAAAGAAAAATGTTGATATAGCATCTCTGAGGAAACAACTGAAACTGCCACCAACAGAAGATCCACATACAAAGGAGATAGCTGAGACAGAAGGTGAGAAGGATGATATGCTCAAGTTGATCATGGAGTAGAACACACAGTTGAAAGAGATGGAAGAAGAACTAGAAAGGTTAGTGAAGGAGAAGGAATAATCAACGCCTATGAAGTTCATTCCATTGAGCACAGTTCCACTTCCAGGAGTAAGAACAACATCTACAACAGAAATTCCCTTAGCAACTCCACTGACATCTCTAGAAAAGACAGTAGAACTAGCAAAATCGATGGGGGAGATGAACTTGCAAGAAACAAAAATTAGCAGACTTAAAAAGGAGATTGAGGACCTTTAGGAACTTAAGTCTTCTTACCAAACTAGCTACTCCATGGTGAAACAAACATCAGACAAGCCCAAACAAGAATTGCAGCAGCTTCAAAAGAAAACAGTGGTAGGCAAGACACTTGTTGAGGCCAAGGAAAATATCTATATGGATATCTCCAAATCCATAAATTAAATATGGCCTATGGTGAAAATCATGTTTGAGCAAAACAAACTAGTATAAAGGAGCAGGCAGGCTATTGAGAAAATAAGAGGAGAACTGGGAGAAATTCCCACATAAGCCATTGGGATCATTAAATTCATGAATTCCAAAACTAGGGAATAGTTAGAGGATTTGAATATTGAAGACAGGATGGAAACCATCCTCGAAGTTAAGAGGGGTCTGACCAAAAGAGGACTAATGTTTCAGTTGGAAGAGAAAGTCCAGACTATGCACACAGGAGTGCAAAGACTTTTCGACAAACTCAAAGCTCTGCAAAAGAAAGGACTCCCTGGCTTAAGGGTCCTAAATGCCAAGTTAATGACTGTTCTTGATTATAAACGGAAGCTGGCCACAATGGCCAAAGGTAGTTCTAAATTTTTGGGAATACAGGGAAGAATAACGGGCAAGGCATTATTAGAAACTTTTCAGCCAAGCATCAGCATACAACACAAAATCCGGTATATTTTCATCTTCAAGACAACTTTTTCCAAGTACACAGAGATGGATGAAATATACAAAATATTACTCAAAGTCATCATTCCTAGTCAGCTACGATGGGAAGAGATGTGCATTCTGATTGAGTAGGAGATGAGTTGTCCAGGTCTAGTCAACAATCTGATCAGACGAAGTCATGCAGATGACTCACCAATGGTTTTCCCCAGAAATCAGCATGAAGAGTTCAACACATCATCAACAGTTCCTAAATTTTTGTATCTTGTTGAGTTAGTTAGTTAAATTTAGAATCTTCCACGTCCTGATCTTTAATGACAGGCTCGTATGTAATTTTTGATTATAAATACTTCGAACTTTGAAGTACGAAGGGTTGATCTTTACGCCTTGTAAGCCATAAAGACTATAATTGTTTATCAATAGATCTTCTAGTAATACAAAGGGACGGTTCACAGGATTCTCGTGTGTTATTCATTGGTGATGTTTATTTTTCTGTGTTAAATGTTTTTCTCACATCAGTCGTCATATTGTTTTCTAATCTGAGCTTTTAAAAATAGCATATGTTGCATTATTTATCTTTGTATACCCTGTCTCCAACTTTAAATATCTAAATTTTTATCTTCTGATGTTATAATGAAGAAATTCTTAAATGCTTCTTTACTTTAATTGATTTTCTCGTCTTTTCTGCTATCCATCACTTTACTGCTAAAGAATCCAATGAATGCATTACCTTTCCCTGTGAAAAGAATCTTTTTATTCCTATTTAGATCTCTATCCTTATAATACAGACCCCATATCCCAATGGATGCATAAACCCTTTTTCAGCCAACTTTACAAAAAAAAAAAAAACCATTCAATCTTATTCTTCTTAACTAGCCTAATATCTCAAAGTTAAAACATATCTAAATATTACAGAGAGATCCCTCTATGAAACTGGCAGGGCTAGATTCCAGTTTCGAAGTGGTTGGATAAGGTTACCTCTGGAAAATTTCTTCTACCCTGACAACCTCTGGGAACTTATAGAGTGATAACAGATAGAAAAACTTAGACTAGCGCGCATGTTGCAAAACTTGGATTGACGCACATAAGAAAACTTGTATTGGCACAAGCACCTCATTTCATCCACTATGTAGCTACTGGTGTGCATGTAAAACTGTAGTGCATGTGCACAACCTTTACCCTAAAAATTGTAGTGTGTGTGCACAACCTTTACCCTAAAAATTGTAGTGTGTGTGCACAACCTTTACCCAAAACTTTGGGTGCTAACAGTCTCCCACCACTATTATTTGGCTCATCCATGAGCCAATGGCCTCATGGAGTGACTAAGGAGACATAATTGAGTAAGATCAAATCATCAATTAGCATATGACCAAAGCATCAAACCAAGTTGTGTTTGCAGTTGGGGTTGAGTAAGAATAAATTATATGTCAAAGTTGTAGTTGTAGCCAGAGAAAGGTCTTGGAATGAGTTGAGAATTCCTCAAGGTAAGCAATGGTTTTGGGCTTCATTTTTTCCAACTATCAATTTATGTGTCTTCAAGGGTGTCAGGAGTGGTGAGTAAGAGATAATTTTGAAGCACACCATCCAAAAACTAACCCCCTAGCTAAACCAAGCACTACATCTAGAACTTGGCCCATCTACTCGGTGACCTACGAGGGGTGGATCCCAAGGAAGAGATCCATAAGTGGAGACTATTTTCATCCTATTGTCTTGTTGAGATAGTATTAGGGGACATAATATGTGGATCTCTAAACTTCGTGGAGAGCGTAACCCACAACATTAGGCTACTCACTTTAACAAAGGTGATTATCCATGGTGACATGCGCACAAACTTTGAGCTCAAAGAGTTGGTGTACTATCGCAGCTTCAAAGCATATTTTAGGGAATTGTGTGGCAGTAGGATTTATCTTGTTGCTAAAGAAGAGGTTGGGACCCCTACCCACCATTTCTTTTCGAATTTCCAACTGTCGTGATTACTAGAGTCAAAGTTGTGTTGCGGTGAGACAAAGGTTTTTGAATAAGTCGAGCAGTCCTCAAGGTAAGCGATGGTTTTGGGATTCATTTGTTTTGACTCTCGATCCATGTATATTTGAGGTTTTCAAGAGTGGTGAGTGAGATATCATTTTGAATCACACCATCCAGAAAATCATCCCCTATATAAACCAAGTGTTATAACTAGAACTTGGCCCAACTACTTGATGACCTATGAGAGTTGGATCTCAAGGAAGAGCTCCATCAGTGAAGACCGTTGCATTCTTCTATCTTGTTGAGTGTTCACGCAAGCCAATTTTGGGAGAAAATCAAGGAAGTTTTGAAGGAATCAAGGCATAAAATGGAAACAGGGGAGCGTGTCAAAGACAAAGGAAAAGAAGCATTAGAAACAAAGGAAAACCAATGCCGAGGGAAAGAAATTACAAAGTGGACAAACTGTTGCAGAGATGTTGGGAAGTGGAAAAACCCTAATCCACTTAAGGTTAGGCTTTTTGTAAGGAATTTGTCTCATTTTTGGTATAAGTAGAATGTATTAGGACTGTAGAAAGGTTTGGTGGCTTTGGTTGTTGTTGTTGGTCGGTTGTTTGGTAGTTCTAAGTTTTGTGAAGACTATCGCGATCAGTGGAGATCGATTGAAATGGAGGAACAATTGTACAATGTGTGACACTGGATTTTGCATGATGATTAATAAAGAGCTTAAGCGACTCATATTTGTGGATGTATCCCTAGTAGGGGGTGAACTACAATATATATGAGTTATGTGTAAATGCTTGCAGTTCTTGTGATTATATTTGTTTTAATGAGTTTTATGATGAACATGTTAAAATGATAAAGGAAAAAATACTACGCACTAAGGATAAACTGAAGAAATTTATAGAATAGTACTAAATGGATGAATTTCATAGTTAGTATTCATATTTGAATATCATGTTGCAGTAAATGAATATAGGTCATTGGGTATATGTTGTTATAAAGGTTAATAAAGTTTTGTTGGAGTAATTGTATCACTGGTCAGAACTAAGATCTAGCTAGGGCTAGCATGATAAATGAGTATTCGAGGGCTAGTAGTTGAGTATATCTAATGCCCCTGAGAGAGAATCACATCGCATCCCATGGTTGCAGACACTTGAGTCCTGCGGCCACCTATTGAAGCCATATCGGGTGAGACTTCGCAGTGCACTTTATGCGTTGTGTTGCCTTCTAGTATCTAGAAGGGATGATGATTGAAGGGTTGTTGGTAATCATGTAGTTAGAACCTAGGTCAGCCCATAAACCCAACATTGTGATAGCATTAGGGTCCAGAAGGTGTAGACTACTGAACCTTGTGGAGAGGTAATCCACAACATTGGGCCAACCACTTCAGAAAAGGTGATTATCCATGGAAACATGTGCACCAACTCCAATATCACAGAGATGGTTTACTCCTGCATATTCAAATCATAGTTCAGGGAACTATGTGGTGGTAGTCTCTAACTTGATGCTATAGAAGAGGATTAGACCCCTTCCCAAATTTATTTTTTCATATTTCTAACCACCGTGAGTATTGGAGTGTGGGACCTATGGATTCCTAACCAAACCGAGAATCACATGCTTTTGATGATTTTATGAAATGGGAAATGGAAGGGAAACATGGATGGATCACTAGAATGGATACATAAATTGGAACTATTGTGGAAAATATGAGGGGAGGGATTAGTTCTTTGGAAACTAAGGTGGGAGAGAGAAAATGGGGATGGGGGATATCTCTACTTATCAAGAGGTGGGGATGGGTATATATAGATTGAGTGATGGATGAAAGTGAATGTCAAAATAAGACAATGAGTTTGGCCCATAGAGATTACCAAAGAAGAATTATGGACCTGCAACTTCTTCCCTCAAATGAGTAGATAATCATTCTAATTCCCCATACTTATAATGGGTTTGTTGGAATGTGGCATCATAATTGATTATGTACTTGGGCCATGTGTGATCTAGATGAACCAGATTATTTTAAATTTCAAGGTGGTGTAGTGATAAGTAGTGCAACACAAGCCCATGTGGATCACCTGTAAGAACCAATACCCTATACGTGAATCATAACTTCACCCAGCCTTGGAAATATTGGAAATATACAAAGTGTCCATCTGTTCAGTTGGGATGTGTGACTGGATCATTTCCTATGCTACAAAAAAGTGTCGTTATGATGACTATGTACCTTCTTACCTATTGTATGTCCTACTCTATGCCTACCCCACACTAACTCTAAACTGGATACTTGTTGTTAAATGATACGTGACCCTTGCAAGCCATAGTACACCTTCAACTTGCTTCCATTAACAAGTCCTTTGAGAGGTTGGCCCTACAATGTATCCATCTTGTATACACTAGCCTTAGTAATCTATATTAGGAATAAAGGGCCAAACCAATGCATGTATAACTTACTAAGGTCTTGTAAATATTTTCTATCATATAAGAGCACCAAAGAGCCTGCCTTCAAAATATTCTGACAAATATTGCAATCTTTTTATGCCTTATGTCTCTGCTTCTCAACCATCTAGTTGAATCACACCACTATCCAATCCTCTTCTAATTCCATGAGGTCATTTAATATTTGTTGAAGTGATTATTCGTTGGTCATGTTGGTATCGAGTGATGTGTAGGCCGGGAACAATAAATTCAAGCGACATGATTGCTTCTTTGTATTAAACCAACCTAAAGGGGGTACACTTGGTCATTCACTTACAATTGGTACGATATGCCTACATGACTGTAGGAATCCGCTAATCCTAGTCATCACGATGTACATTAAAAAATTTAGTTAAGGAATGCTCTAAAATCTTACTCAAAGCTTCCATTGTACCATTAGCTTTCAAATTATGGGGGGTGCTCTTTTGGTGATGGATCGTGAACTCCTCTGTGAGCTCCTAGATGGTCTCGTTTAGAAAGTGAAATCCTTGATTTCTCATCAACACCTTCGAGCACCCAAACTTGGTAATCACAGTCTTGAAGATGAACTGCATTGTTGTTTCTGTAGTACAATCCTTAAATGGTGTTGCTTTGGCCCATATGATTAGATATTTTAAGTTTGTAATGATGTAGCATGTACCCATCCTATACACGAGAGGACTGATGGGGCCCACTAAATCAATGACCCACTTATCAAACGACTCCAATGTCGTAATGGGAAATAAATGCATTTCATCTCTATGACAGGGCTTCCTAATGCATTGGCATACATCACACTGTTTACAATATTCCTTGGCATCAACAAATATTGAGGGCCACCATAACCCTACATGTAGAACCTTACAATCCATGGATTTACCAACATTGTGACCTTCGACAATTCCTTCATTTTCTTCAGACAAAAGAGATGCACATTCATGTTCCAAGACACATCTACGCAAAATTCCATCAACCCCTAACTTTTGTAATTGTCTAGCAATCAACTGATAGTCAACATTGTGCATCACTAGTTGGCGTTGTTGGGCCTATATGCACTCATTCAGGGCCTATCCAGAATGTGAAATGCATCAATATCTACCAATTGATCATGGATTTCATCATCGAGGTTCTTACCAGCTACCTTGGTCTCAATTCTTGATACGTGATATGGACCGACATTGTATTTTTCAGGTTTGAAAACCACTGCAAGATTGAATTCTTGGAAGAGAAACAATGAATGACATATTATTTCACCCAAAACTGGATTCTTGACCAGGTACTTGATTGTTGAATGGTATGTAAATAATTTGCAAAGAGTGCTCAACAAGTAGTGTAAAAATTTATGCAAAGCATATACCATTGTTAGTCCCTCACCGTCATTGGTGGTGTAATTATTCTCTGAATTGGAAAACTTGTGTCAAGCAAATTAGAATGGGTGATCAATATTCCATTCGTCACATTGCAAAATAATCTCTCCTAGTGCAATTGACGAAGCATCAACGTGAACATGAAATATTTTGTACTAGTCGGGAAAGACCAGGATCAGTGGAATGACTAGATTCTCCTTCAAGGTATCCAAGGCTTCCTGACATTCATATGTCCATATGTACTTTATGTCTTTGGGCAGTATCTTTTCCAATGGGGAAACAATTTTCACATATCTATGAATGAAGCGTCGGTAATACCGTATATGACCCAATGTGACATGTAGATCTCGAATCGAAGTGGGGGCCACCATATCCAATATGGCCACAATTTTAGCTTAGTCGACCAACAATCCATCCTTGCAGAAAACATGACCCAACAATGTCCCAAATGACATATAGAAGATGCAATTTTTCAGATTTAGAGAAATCTATCGTTGGTAGTATTGATCCAACATCAAGAAAAGGACTTGCATGTGCTCTATTAACAAGCTAAATATCGTCTAGTCATCCAACTAGACCTTAATGAACTTGAGGATAAATTTTTTAAACAGTGTGATCATGATCCAAGAAAACATTATGGGTACATTCTTCAATCCAAATGGTATCACTATATAAGAAAATAAATCACATTTTGTCTCAAACGTGGTCTTGTCTTGATCCTCCTCCATGATTCATACCTAATGATATCCATAAAATCCATCCATAAAATACTAGGCCTCTCATCATCCAACATTCTCCCAAACATCATCGGTGAAAGGAGTAGGGAATCTATCATGGACACAGGGGACATTAAGGCTCTGTGGGTCGACACATATTCAAATGTCACTTGTTTTCTTTGTTTACACAACCATAAGACTAATCCAATCAAATTCCTCCATGGGGATAATGATACTTTCATCCAACATCCTATCACAATCATTGTAAACGTTTTATTTATACTTGGGGTTTAAGCGGTAGGGACACATTTTCACAAGTTTAACATCTAGCTTTAGTTGAATCTTCATGGCCATGAAGGAATTGACAATCCCCTTCATTTCCGAGAAGCTACCGGGAGAAATTCCTCATATTCTTTTAGTAGGTATACCACCTAACTAATGGTATCTTTATCCCAATAGTCTCCAATAATAACCATTTTGGGCTCTTCTTTAGTGTCAATATTATGTTTCTTTTTTTTAATCGGACTTCCATAGTCCAGTGTTACCATCTCTATTTACTTTCCTCCCACTGTGAGTTTTCACTTATATTATTTGTTTTGTATGCCTCTAGGGTCATCTTCATCAAAATCATCAATTTCAACTTTCCAATAATTCACGACCTCTTTTAAGTTTCCCATTGGATGATGATATGAGTAGACAACTTTTGGTGTGGCTTCCTTCAATTGGCAGTGGAAAATGAATTTTTTAACCCAGAGGAGTGCTTCCTTTTGGGAAATATCTTCAGTCACGAAGATGAAAATAAAACAAAATAGTGCACTGACATAAACCCAATCTACTATCTTCCTCTTGAGATCCTATTGGATATACCATCGCATGGATGAAAAGGTGAACCCATTGGGCATGAGGGATATTCTTGGTTGTCCAACTCCATTGAGAGTATCTAATTTTTCCCTTTGGATCCTCATTACCCTTATATTGATTGGCCAATTCAAAATCAGAAAGGGTATGGATTCTAACCTTTAAAAACTCAACCACCTGCACCCAGTACTTTATATTGGTGTAGTTTGTCTCCCACTAGCACATAGGTGTTCCTTTTATGAAAAAATACATGGCTGGAACCCTTCGATATTATATAATGATCTTCTCCATATGCACCAAGAATGTCTCTACCAAACCCATCCTATTGAACATTTAGGCATAACATAGCTTGGAGCCAATCCGTCCCACAACTTTTGTTATCCGTCCACATCACTGGGTGGATACTTCATACAAATAGTTCTTCCACCTCTTTATGGCATCCTATGAATATGTATTATATGACTTCATTCTCCTCCAACTCAACTCTCCATCCACCATGGTATTGATGTAGTCATCCCTACATCCGATTATCTGGTATATATTCTCAACAACAAAGCTTTGTGCATTCTCATTTGTAGGATCATTATACCTATCACCCTCGTAAGGATCAAAGGATGAAATTACACACTGGGTGTTTGTCTCAAACGACATTTGTCACTTCATCAAATTCAACACTGCATTTTTTTCAAATGCCTAATCAATGCCAAGTAGGGAACAATCTGGATCTGACTCATCCATGATCTCTATCACTTAAAAATATACCTTCTTCTTCCCCCCTTCTATGTTCACTTCGACCTACTCCAACTGACATATAGGATAAATTCTATATTGATTTGCTAGCCGAAGATAAATGGATGACCATACCATGGTGGCTTACCCATCAACTCCCAAGATTTCTTCGACAATATGTTCACATAAGATCCTACATCTAACATGACACCATCCATATCATATCTCATGATTTTAGTTTTCATCTTGAACTCTCTTCCTGTGCAGTTTTATTTAATGACCCGACACACATCCATTTAAGTTAGGGGGGCTGATATAGATTTGCATGCCCCTTCTTCTCCCATGCAGGTTGCTAACATCTATGTCAACTTTGTGTAGAATCAGGATCACTTAACAATTTTAAATAAAAGCACAAGAAGTTACTTACTTCATCTTGATATTTTGCTTCATGACCCATGTCATGCAGTGATTCTTCTTGTTTCGTGAGATTTAATTCCTTGTGCACATGTTCCTCTATTTACCTTTCTTTATCTCATCACAATTCTTTTATTTTACAAGATTCTTCTATTTACCTTTGTGTCATGCATTGTATTTCCTTTCACACACGAGCTTCCTCCAATGAATTCTATGTGGAATGATGTAGTTCTCCCCAAGTGTGAGCTTCTTCCATCCACTTTTGTTTCACACGCTTCACTCTTCACAAACCCGAGATTATTCTAGTGACTATTGTATTGTGTGCTACACCTCTTCACACTTCCTTTCTTCCTCTAAATCCCCTTGCGAATTGTGCACAAAATGTTTGTGCTGTGTAGTATCAAAATTAGGTGGAGGTTGTGTTTCCTTTCTGATTTTCTCGTCCATTCTGGAACCTGAGCTTTCTACATGCTCAAAGTCCCTTCCCATATTTTCTTCACCTCGGGTTATCACCAACACATCCACTTCCTCTTCTTTATTTTTATTTCCATGGGACTTTATAGTCACCATGTTGCAATGTGCCTTATTCTCTTCCCACTTCTTTAGTAATTCAGGACAATCCTATGTGACATGATTTGGGATATAACAATACCCATAAAGAGCATGCGGATTTGTTAAAAATCTTCATATGTGGCTTATCTCACCATAATTAAAACAATTGTGGGGCCTTTTTCCACCTCTTTTATATCCTTGTCCTCAACCTCCTCATCCATATCCTCCTCCAAGACCTCCTTGATAACCTCCTCTCTCTGCACTTCCACATTAACCACCCTTCTCTTCCTAAACTTGGAAGACATCATGGGTGTGGTCTTTGATCAATTGAAGTGACCGACAATTCTTCACATTGTTATGAACCAAATATCAAAATAGCATAAAAAAACCTCAGAATAAGTACTCAATTCCTTGAAAATGATAGAATTTCAGATAATAAGCCTCTTTGAGGGGGAAACCTCCTTATACACCACATAAATTTACAAATACAAAATGATTCCAAATGAAAAGGTCTCCTTGGTATATATACAAGACTAGGAGGTACAATTACAACTAATGGACCCAAGCTGACATAAATAAAATAACATTACTAATGTAATATGCCCCAATTAAGGGGTAATGTTCCACTATTTAGGAATTAACATGCCCCTCCCCTTCAGACAAGTTTTTTTCATAACGCTTGAGTAATTTTGGATGCTTCTGTATAAAATATTCATCTTCCCATGTGGAATCTTTAGCAAGTAGTTTCCTCCACTTAATGAGATATACCGAAATGGATCTATTCCTCAGCTAGTGAATTCTTGTGTTAGTGATAGCTTCAGGCTACAATATGATTTTTCCTTCCTCGTCAAGTTCTGTAAATATAGTTTGAACTAGGATCTTGTCACCTATAACCTTCTTTAAGCATGAAACATGGAAAAGTGGGTGTACTTGCGAAGATGAAGGAAACTCCAATTTGTATGCCATAGTACCAATCTTTTGCAACACCTTATAAGGGAAATATTACTTTGGTGATAATTTATTATCCTTCTTAGCTTGCTTGAGGGACATATGTTTGTATGGTTGTAGTCTTAAAAATACCCAATCCCCTACTTCAAAACTTCTTTCACTATGATGTTGATCTTCTTGTCGTTTCATGCGATTATGTGCCATAGTCAGGTTGTCCTTTAAGAGTTGGAGAACTTGTTGTTGATGTTTGATGTGATATTCCACTACTTGAAACTTAGATTTTTATTTTAGAGAAGTGATGGAAGGTGGGTGGTATCAACATAGTGCCATAAATGCTATCATTTCTTTTGCAGTATGAAAGGAAGTGTTATACCACCATTCTGCCAAGGGTAACCATTTGAACAATTGTGTTTGTTTATTAGATACAAAGAAACGATGGTATCCTTTCAAACATTTGTTCACTATCTCGGTTTTTCCATCATATTGAGGATGATAAGATGATATATGATTCAATTTAGTAACGAAAAAAGAAAATAATTATGTCCAAAAATGTTAAGTGAAGATGGGATCATTGTCACTTTCAATAATCTGTGGACTTCCATGTAGATTTTGAATTGTCTCCGTGAATGTGGTGGAAACTGTATTGGCTTTGAAAGGATGAGAGAGTTCAAAAAAGTGTGTGTACTTGGTCAATATATCAAAAATCACCTTGATGACACTCTTTCCTTCATACTTCGCTAACCTTGTGATGAAATCCATGGAAACCTCCTCCCAGCGTTGACTTGGGATGGCTAATGGTTGTAAAAGACCTAGGGTTTTAATTGTTTCCATATTATTTTGTTGGAAAACCAAAAATTATGCCACAAACCTTTGAACATCAGTTTTAAGGCCATCCCAAAAAAATTCCTTCTTGACCCTATGGTAGGTTTTCAAAAATCCTGAGTGCCCTCCTACCAGAGAGGTGTGCAATTCCAATAGTACCTTTTGTTTTTATTGGGATTTCTTACATAAATATAAGTGATCTTTGTACCATAGTGAATCATTTTTCCATGTAAATGTATCTGATGCACTGGAATCTTGTTGCAAACTTTGAATGAGAGTCCACACATTTTCGTCATTCTTCCATTCATCCCTCACTTCTATTATGAAATCAGGTTGGATGATCAAGATAGCATCGATAAAGGACTCAACATCTTCATCCTTTCTTGAGAGTACATCTGCCACAACATTTTTCTTCCCTTTTTTATAGATGATTTCAAAATCATAACCCAACAACTTGGTCACCCATTTTTGTTTTTCTTTTGAATATAGTCTTTGTTCCAAGAAGTATTTAAGATTATCATGATCTATTTTGACCTTGAAGTGCCTACCTATTAGGTAAGGGTGCCATTTATTCAATGCATGTAGTATTTCCATCATTTCCTTTTCATAAATGGGTTTTTGTAAGTCCTTTCCCTTGAGTGGCCGAATTTAAAAATAAAGGGGCCTTCCTTCTTGCATTAGAACAACACCAATGCCATTTCCCAAGGCATCAAATTCCACAATAAATGTTTTTGTGAAGTATAGTGTGGTCAAAAGAGGAGCTTTGCACATCGCCTCTTTAATTTGTTCAAAATCTTGAGTTGCATCTGGGTCAATGAAAATGCATCCTCCTTAGTTAATATCATTAAAGTTGATGCTATTCTTCCATAATTCCAAACAAACTTGCGTTAGTAACCTGTCAAACCCCAAAATCCTCTAAGATTATTCAATGTTTTGGGAATCGTCTAGTCCATCATGGCCTTAATATTGTTAGGGTCTACCTTGACACCTTCATGAGATACAATATGACCCAAATAATCTACCTCCTTCACCCCAAAGAAAAAATTGGACGGTTTGGCATATAGTTGTTTCTCCTTTAGTAGTTGTATCACCTTGTCAACATGTCACACGTGATCCTCCCAAGAATTTCTATACACTAGTATATCATCAAAAAATACTAACATAATTTTTTGAAGGAAGGGCTTGAAAATGGAATTCATCAACCCTTGAAATGTGGAAGGTGCATTCGTAAGTCCAAAAGGCATGACCAAAAATTCATAATGGCCCTCATGAGTTTAGAATGTTGTTTTTGGGATATTTGCTTCCTTCATTCTAATTTGATGATACCCTGAATAGAGATCCAACTTTGTGAAATAGATTTCTCCATGTAGTTCATCTAACAATTCATCAATGACAGGAATGGAAAACTTATCTTTAATATTGATCTTGTTGATCTCTCTATACTATGGACACATATTCCATGAGTCCTCTTTCTTAAGTACCATTAACACCAGTGCAGAGTAAGAACTTTAGATAGGTTTAATAATGCCATCCTCTAACATTTCTTCAACCATACACTCAATTTCACTCTTTTGGGCTTAAGGGTATCTGTAATTCCTGATTTTAGGAGGAACACTCCCAAGAATTAGGTGAATAGCATGATCATGATTTTGAGTGGGTGGAAGACATTTGGGAATATCTTCAAATACTTTGGAATTCTTATCAATGATCCTTTAGAGATCTAGGGGAATATATGGCTTAGATGTTTGAATAGCTAGTGAGCATAGTTGTACAATTACACCCTGATGCCCCTTTTTCAATAATTTTTTCATGCCATTAGAGCTTATCACCTTACTGGGTTTCCTTGTGATACCCCTCCAGGTGCATCCAAATCTCCATCGCTTCTTCTCGAGTAATCACCTTCTGCTAGGTAAACGATACTCAGATATGGGGAAGGAAGACCAAAATGAAACATTCTTAATGTTGCACATCTTGAATCTCAAATGTTGTCTTTTCCAAAAAAATATTGAACCGTTGGTCATAATCCCACGGAGTTTCTCCTACTTGTTGTTTAATCTCCTTAATCTCAGTAATACACTAATATTATGGCATAGGATTTTGGAATTCCTTAAGAATATGTCTCTTGAACTCTGTCAGGGACCTTGTTTACCCCACTGGAGTTGGCCTTGTACTTCATGTACCACGTTAGGGATATATATTTGAAAGTGGTCTCTAGCTGCGCAATATTTAATGCCTAATCTGTGATCCTCTTCAGAGACCATATTACCTCACATGTGAACCAATGTTGTTCTACATCATCCTTACCCGTCCCATGGAACACGGGTAGTCTGAGGGTGTTATCTTGATTCTCCATCCTCAATATCAAAGTGTATCCTCTTGTTTGGTTGTTTGGTGTCAGGGATATTGGTACATATACTCTTCCTTGTAAAGTATCGTTGACTTCATCCTCTTCTTCACTCGAATATTCTCTCCTTTCTTCTTCTACTTCTTCTACTCCAATAATCATATTGTTTGTTTTTCTTTCTCCTTAGTTTCAAATGTGAAAGGGGGGTGGTTCAAAGGGGGGTAACTCCATATTGTTCTAACAATCCTTGTGAGGGAACCTAGAGAGTTTCCCACCTGTAGCTGTACAAGACCATCCACTATTGTGAACTCTTCTTCCCCTCATTTCAGGGGACCTTCATCAGCCTCTCATGTCTTTGTGCCTCTACTCTGAACCTCATCATCCTCTAAATTTGTGGCATCTTGGAATAACCAAGGGGTCCAAACTCTGTATTTTTTTCCCCTACTACCATTACTTCTAGTATATTCACTAGATACCCTACTCCTAATGTCGCACCTCTTTTCCTAACTATCTTCATCCATGCTCCTCTCTCACAAAACACACTCTCTCACACTTCCTCCTGGTGTGCTCTCTTTACTCTTCATCCTAAGAATGACCCCTCATCTCACACTCCTTGATATATTATTTTGTCTCCTCTATTTTTTCTTTCCTTCTTGAATCAACTCTTATTGCATATATTTTCTCTCTCTCTCCTCTTCTCTTCTATGTACATTCCTTTCCCTCACTTCATCTCAACAAATTTTGGATCCTCTCAGTAGATCCATCCTCTCTCTCTCTCTTTTCCCCTGTCTTTTCATCCCCCCCATCACTAGGGGGTCTACTCAACCATTCTATTGGGATCCATGCACATCGACCCCTTATCCATCAACAACATCTTTATCCACAACAATGTTTCTTCTAGCATCCTTTCTAAGGACCTTCAACAAAATTTCTCTTAGCCTTACTGAAATAATCATTGTACTCCAAAAAAAACTGGATAATGTAATCTTCCTTCACTTGAGAAAACCAAAAATCAATTGCTTGAGACCACTTATTGTCCACTACCTTCAGTGTATCAATCGTAATATGATTCTACACTAGTGGTTCTTGAGGCCTTAAATTAGTATTAGTAACAATTTGCCTCTTCAACCATTCAAATAATAAATAGGGAAATTCAACAAAGAAAATTGTATGCATATCAATGTATATATACCTTTCTTTCCATCATTCCATGTTGGTAATTAGACCTTAAGTCTCTTACTGAGAAAATTCATCTTCTTTTGTAGTCAACCAATATTGAATTTTCTTCTGATATGGATACCACCTCATTCTTTACCTTCATCATTCAATACAAAAACTTCAAGTCCCAACAACGAAACCATTTACTAGATCACTTGCCCGTGTCCTCCTTAATGTTGGGGGTTTATGACTGAGGGTTCATCCATAGTTGACCAACAGAACTATAACATACCCCGCCAACCATAGGTTGGGGTATGCTACCTGCAATCCCACCCTCAGACTTGTTTCTCATACCGATACCTTCTTTATTTATTAAAGATGCATAAGATAATAAAATTAACGACATGCACAATAATATCCAATAAGCAAGCATGTTCTAAAGATTCAATTAACAATAATTAAATATACAACTGAAAAAAATTCATACACCTATAATAATAATCACAATGGAGAATACTTATATTTATGAAAGATGACACCAACTATCCGCAGACCAAGGACGTTCCACCCAACCATAGACACTACTTCTCCAAATCTCAAACACGGCGTCACCTCCAATCCAGAGCTATGAATCCACAAGGAAAGTTCTAGAGTGAACTTGGGTTCCCAAACCAGTGAACTCTCTAGCTCTCACAAGCTTCCCAACACTCACAACAATCCAAGTACCCAACTCTCTTCTACCCAGCTTGCACCACCCGAGAGAATGGACCTCCATATTTCTCTACTACGTAGTCCCTCAAGCATTCCTTCTCCTTATTCAGGCTTCCAGCATGACTGGTCTATAATATCAATGCTGGGACTCTCAAGACTTGTAGTTGTAAGCCATGCTGGACACATGACACTGCATCTCAGACATGCAGGCCTCAAGGCATGACTGGATCACACCAGTGACCACTACAACCAACTATCCGTGGCTAATTCTTTTGCATTTCGATCCCCCTTCCCGAGACCAATACGCATGTGAGGATGGATGGAGGAGGTAGGTAAGTGCATGGGAGTGCATGAGGGTAAGAATGAGGTAACAAAAAGGTGACGAAGTAGACAAGCCGATGATCAACCCCACAATTGGACCAAGGGAGGTTTTAAGTATGTTCGTGGGGAAATCAAGAAACTCCTGGCCTCCCCAAGAATCTCACGTAACAGATTCTCCCATTTAGGAAAAAAGGTAATTAATCAAGAATAAACATTTAGTCTCTCAAGCCCCCTCTCTTGTGGAATCATAGCCCCCTATAACTCTAGTCCTTGTATGTCTAGCAGCCAACGATGTGTTTATTATTAATAATGATCAAAGAATTACATTTCTTGGGCATACTGGCCCTTTAAATTATTGTTTGGGCACTCAGGCCTCTTAGCATTGTAACAATACATTATTGAAAATGGGGGTTCACAACTTGGGGTGTTACATCCCCTCCTCCTTATTTTGGCACTATCCTTAGTGCATATACAAAATATAGATCAAAATCTTAAATTTATTCAAAACATTGAGGGTACTCTACCCACATGGCATCTTCATGCTCCCAGGTCTCATATTCAGGACCGTAGCAGGTCCACTGAACTTTTACCAGCTCTATAACTTGACTCTAGAGCATTTTTACCTTTATGTCCAATACCCCTACTGGTTGAACCTGAAAGTCTCCCTCCATCTCTACCTGAATCATATGCCAATAAATAGCATGGTTAGGATCATGTACATATTTCTTTAGTAAATATACATGAAATACATTATGCACATTCATGGAAGTAGGTAATTCAAGCATGTATGGAACTGGCCCTATTTTGTCCAATATTTCAAATGGACCATGGAATCTGGCTATCAGCGTTGTACAACTACCCAATTTCAAAGAGATTTTCTTGGGCTTCACTTTCAAAAGTACATGCTCCCCTACTTTAAATTATCTAGTTGTCTTGTTCTTGTCTCCATAAACTTTTTGTCTATCCCGAGCTTCCTTTAAATTCTTCTCAATCATGATCACCTAGTCTTCCATGTCCTTGAGCAACTCTAGCCCAAGTACCACTCTATCTGTTGGGTTGTTTCAGCTTACTGGAGTATTTCATTTCCTACCATACAAGGCTTCAAATGGGCTCATTCCCAATGAATCTTGATACCCATTGTTATATTCAAACTCAACCAAGTGTAAGTAATATTCCCACTTAGATGGCTTATCCAACACATACATTCTCAACATGTATTCAATTATTCGATTGACTCTCTCTATTTTCCCATCTGTCTAGGGGTGATATGCTATGATAAAGTTTAGATTTGTGCCAAATCCTTTAAACAATCCCCTCCAGATGTTGGAGGTGAAATTTTTATCTCTATCTGAGACAATTGTCCTAGGTATCCCATGCAACCTAGTAGTTTCCTTCATGAAACTTTATGCAATATTAGCTATTGTATGCGTTGTCTTCATAGGTACAAAATGAGAAGCCTTTGTTAATTTGTCAACCACCACCATTATTGAATCATGTTCCTTATTTGTTGTGGGTAATCATGTGATAAAATCCATGGTGATCACTTCCCATTTCTTCTTTGGAATTGAAAATGGTTGTAGCAAACTCGTTGGGTTCCTATGCTCAACCTTCACCTTCTAACATTCCATACATCGAGCGATGTAATCAAAAACATCCTTCTTCATTCTCGGCCAAAAGAACTGGCTTCTTACTGCTGTAATTGTTTTCTATTAACCAGGATGTCCAGCATAAGGAACATCATGCATTTCCTTCAGTACCACATTGCTCAGTTCTCCGGATCTAAGAACATAGATTCTATTTTTATGTATGAGTAGCCCATCTTCCTTTATCTCATACTCCTTTATTTTCTGCTATACATCTTCTTATTGTAAGTTTTCCTTTACCTATAGGTAATGTTGATCTGTAAGAAGACCATCTAAACTTATTCTCTTGAAGTATGACTAACGCATACTGACAACAGTATCATGCATGAGATGCACTCTCCTACTAAGTGCATTGACAACTTTATTCTACTTTCCCTTGATATGCTTGATATCAATGTCATACTCACTTAAAAATTATAGCCATATTGTTTTCTTGGTGTTAGCAATTATTTTTGTCTTGGGCACAAAAGAACCCAAGTCTGCAGGTTGCACAGGAAGCGCCCAAGTGCAGCACGGGAGAATCCTCTTTTACAGTGACGAGTCAAGCGAGTGGGCGAAGTTTTGTTGTCGATGGTAGAGATCCTCCTACAGATTTAATCGACGGTCATAAGGTTTTCGGGGCTACCGGGTTACCCGAGATTTAGCACAAGGGACAGCTCCCATATTTCAGGAAAAATCTGGGTCGTCCGATCCAGTGACGCATGGCACAGGATCCAATCACATCGGCATATCGACATTCAGGAGTTCAAGGGGTAAAAGTCCCTCATAATTTCATAGTTCGAAACCCCAAACCCTGAAATTCCGATAGCGCTCAAAGGCGGGCCCACAGTGTCAAGAGGTAGTCTTAGTTGTCCATCTTAAAGGGACACCTGGCACGTGATTAGGCTCCCCGCCTTTTTGACTATCTTAGTTTTGAAGCGCAAATAACATCTCCCTCATATCCCTGATGCGCGAAACAACGAGAGCACCCAGGGCCTGTGGTCCACAGCAGTGTCAGGTGAGTTTAGGATCATCATATTTAAAGGACGTGTGGCACCCATCCATGTCACGTCGACATTCTGGAGTTCAATGGGTGAAAGTCCCTCATCATTTCACCTCTTGAAACCTCGAATCCTGAAACGTCGAAAGCACCCACACTTAGGGCCATGGTTCTGGCGCCTGGTCACATAGGAGCAGGACTAAAAGAGGGGCGCTAATGTCTCGGACCCTGGCCCCCAATATTGTCGAATTAATTCAGAACCATCAGATCAGTGGGGGGACACGTGGAGACTGTTAGGCCTTCCCAACAATTCGCCCATCATGATTTTGAAGAGGGAAAGACCTTCTCTTTCTCATCTTCGAACCCCAAAAGCGCCAAAGGCACTCTGATAGATAGGTGAAGGGTCACAGCTCGTGGTCACTCAAGGGAGTAGAAGGGACTATATAGAGAAGCCAAAGGCGTCGAATTAAGATTCAAGAGAAGAGACACTGCATCCTTCAGACGCCGACTCGATGTGATCTAAGTCCCAATGCTTGTTGGGGGTGACTGAAGAGGAGATAAGGTGGTTGAAGCCTCGCTTCACTCATTAATTACAAGGAATGGATGTCCCAGCTGGAAGGTCCACTCGAGGTGGTCTTCTGTACTGGTTCTTTCCATGGAAGAAATGTCGAGTCCTCAACCCGCCAGGGAAGCCTGCACACGCTAAATCAACATTTAAAGGCTCAGCTACCCCCTAGCGCGAGCCATGTAGAATTAAGATGGCATATGACAGGAGAGTACAGGCCAGATTTGATTGAGGAGACGCCACACCTTGAAGGTCTGGAGACGCTTCTACTGGGAAAAAGGGGGGAGAGTATATGTAGGCATTTTTTCCATTTTTGTAATCATCGATGGTAGAGCAGAGCTCCCTACTATAACGTTTTAACAAATATTCTAGTTTTCTGGTTATGCATTTGTATATGAGATTTCTTGTTTTAGGATAAACAGTCTTTCTTACTCCATCTAATTTTCATCTCGTGCTAACAGGATTCATGATCGACTGATTCGCACGAATTATTGCAGTTATGTTATGATGAAAGATTCATTGTTGCATTATTGCATTCTCTGGCTTTTGCGTTTGAATGTAAGATGATATTGCATTTGAATGTCTTCTTCTACAGTCTGTTAGGAACTCAATGTTAATAATAGACCTCTATTTTTCTCTTATATAATTCTTCCACCTGTTCACCCTTTACTACAGCTCACTCTTTGAATTCTATATAAGACCTCACTCACCTATGCATGTCTGGCCTAGTTTTGGAGTTGGAATGATATTGTTTTGAGTTGGCTTCCATTCGGTCATCCCATCTATAAAAAACCATGACATAAAACTGATGGGCGTCGAGCTCTACTCCTGCTAGCAATCCAGGAGTGACTTCCGTCGCCAACATTTTTGGCACCATTGCCGAGGACGAAGTTGAATATTTTTCTCGGAATTGAATGACATTGAGCCTCTAAATTCTGAAGGTGCATCGGGTATTAGAGTCATCGAAGATTGTTGTTCTGCACCTGGCGACTCCATTTTGATAACTCCACTATGGAGAGCCTGCCACCTCAATTGTGGCTTTCAGAGGAAAACACACGCGGTCCCATCCTCAGCTGCCTCTAGCTATGCCTGGAATGGATCAGGAGGTGGTTCTCGGTAAAGAAAAGGCCCCTTAATGAAAAACAGTTCTCGCCAAACCAGGTAATCCACCGTCTCCCTTTGTAGAAACTCCATTCTCTCTGCCTCAGTTTCTTGGCAGACTGTCTTCTGAAGTTTCCCGTTTCTTGAATTTCGGTAGTGTTCCTGTTGAGGTTTGCCCCCCTGGTCTGGGATTAGAGGGAGAAATCCTTGTCACTCCCATCTCCTCTGAAGTTGTATCCTGGTGTAGACCTACGACCGCTGAATATTTCCCCACTCCCATATTTACCGCATCTCCTCTTGCCGCGGTCATCGCTTCTGCACAAAGAGAAACATCCACTGGCTTTAGCTTGCTATCCTTCTCCCTAAATCCCCTATTGTTTCCCACTCCCCTCAGAATCTCGTCCCAAGGATCCCCTTTTCGAACTCCTTCTCCTCCGAGTTCCCCTCCGCATAATATCCCTATGGCAGGACCAAATCCCCCCATGACTAGAATGGAGGCCATTATAGCCGCTAGGTATGCTCCCCTCGTGCTACCTCAACAACTTAATGCCCTTTCGGCAGATGGTTACCTCAAGCACCTGCCTAAATTTATAGGCAAGGGGGACATATCTGTGGAA
Organism: Picea glauca; assembly: GCA_000966675.3. Classification (NCBI taxonomy): domain Eukaryota; kingdom Viridiplantae; phylum Streptophyta; class Pinopsida; order Pinales; family Pinaceae; genus Picea; species Picea glauca. The sequence continues at coordinate 617,904 of JZKD02S1408190.1, read as the reverse complement.
GAACACCTGGAAGCCTTCTACAGCTTTACAGATGATAACGTCGTCATGCACGCAGATGTATGGATGAGGATTTTTGTCCATAGCCTTCAAGGCGAAGCTAGAAAATGGTTCAAGGCCCTGCCTCCTGGATCTATCAATGGGATAGAAGCGTTGGATGGTGCCTTTTTGAGACATTGGGGAGATAAAAAATATTTCGTGTATTACATGACAGAGTTTGGGTCTTTAAAGAGAGAGGAAGGGGAGTCTTTCTCCAACTTCTCCAAGAGATTCAATAAAATGTACAACGAAATCCTGGCTGAGATAAAACCCTCTGAATCCTCCTCAAAGATCACTTATGCTAGTGCCTTTGATCCCGATTTCTACCTCCTGTTGAGGGAAAGGAGAGCTACTATGTTGGCCCACATGCAGGACGCAGCCGTGGAGGTAGAATCTAATATATTGGTCGTTGACTGACTCAAGAATACTGCTGGTAGAAACATATCTAGGCAGAGGCTTGAAGCTTCCCCATCCAGTTCCTCTCCCCTACCCCTCTAGATAGATGAGACAGCAAGAGGGCTAAAATCACTTTCTGCCAAGATGGAAAGGTGGGAATTAGAAGGGAAACCCATCTACATAAATCCCCAAAATGCAGATGGTAGAGGTTTCAGGAAGCCTAATAACAATGTGCCACAGGCTTTTCCTAGGGAACAAAGGAGCAGGGATAGAGACGATCAGAGGATTCAGACCCCTCTCCAGAACAACCTAGTATCTCATGAGGAGGGGGAGGAGATGGATGAATTTGACCCCGTGATCCACTGCATTGAGGACACGTCCCCATTTCCTCATCTGACTCAATCTGCATATGAAGAATCACTTATCAACGCTCAAATCAACGAGTTGAGTAGAGGGGAAAGAGCTGGAAACACTCCTAACATATATAGTCTTAGGTTGAAGAGGAAAGAAGGAAGTTTTGACAACTAGGGCCAGTCCCCCTTAATGGAGAGGCCTACTAAAGCTGCAGCAGCCACTACCAAAGAAAAGAAAGCTCAAAATGTTTCACCAGTAGCCAGAGAACCTGTCACAGAGGTAAGGGAAGCTCCTAAGCCTACCCCTTCCTTCAATTTTGAGCATGATATTCAAAAGATTAGAATCTTTGTACCCCTGTCTGAACTAGTTAAAAATGAAGATTTCAAGAGATCCCTCTCCAAACTGTTACAGTCTAACCGCCCTCAGCCTTCCATTGACTCAATAAATCTCCAAGATGAAAAGACAACATTTGTCTTAGGGCCCATGGTAGAAGATAGAGATGACTCATCCCCTCCCTTCTACACATCCCTGAACATACATGATAAAGTACTACATAACTACCTCATGCATTCTGGGGCTTCCCATAACCTTATGCCCAAAATAGTAATGGAAGAATTGGGACTGGAGGTGACCAAAAATTATCATGATTTGTACTCTTTCAACTCAAGGAGGGTGCAGTGCCTGGGAGTCATCAAAGACCTGGTAGTTTCCTTGTTCCAGTTGCCCATGAAGAGCGTGGTCATGGATATTGTGGTAGTTGATGTTCCCCCCAAGTTCGACATGCTGTTGTCTTGATCTTGGATAAAAAAACTTGGGGAAACACTTCAGATGGATCTCACGTATGCCACCATTCCGGTTTTTGGAGGGGAACAAAGGAGGCTGTATAGAGAAGCTCAGATGGCTTACATTGTCAGTGATGAAGCGAACCCCACCAATCAACCCATCTTTGCAATTGACACGGATTTAGGGTATATCCTATTGCCGCTCACTGATGCTCCTGAAGAGCCTTTCCAAGTCCGAAAGCAACCCAGTTATGAATATCTGAATTCCCCTCCAACCCCCTCTATGTGAAAGATGTTTTTCGATGGAGCTTCTTCTAGTGAAGGCGCAGGCGCTGGAGTGGTTTTCATTTCACCTTGTCAAGAGGCCATATCCATGTCATACAAGCTAGAATTCGAAACCACTAACAATGTGGCAGAGTATGAAGTTCTTATTCTTGGCATGATATCTGCGAAGGAAATGGGAATCAAAGAGATAGCGATATTTGGAGATGCTGAGTTGATTATTCAACAAATAAGAAAGGCTTATCGTGCTAATAATCCCTGGCTCAGAAATTACAGAAATGAAGTATGGGACCTGATGGATAATTTCTTCTTGGCTTTTAACATTTCTTTCATTCCGAGGGGGAAAAAATTCTAGCCAACTCTTTATCCATATCATCCAGTTTGCTCAAGGTTCCTCTGCCACCTGGGATAAAAAGCGATGTTGAGATAAAATACAGGCCCTCTGTACCGAACAATGTCAAACATTGGAAGGTGTTCAAAGATGATCTGGAAATTGAAAGGTTTCTACAATCGGTGGACAAATTTTCTGCATTGCACATTGACTAGGATCCCGACCTGGAAGGTGACCCTCGTCCTGAGGTGTTTTTAAATAAGATCGCTAATCACCAGATCATTCATATGCCCAGCAATCACATTCCGAGAGGACTTGTCCCTTTAGAAATATTATTCGATGGGAATGATGTGCCAGTAAAGGGCAAGGTCTCAAATGAAGATGTTGATACAACCGAATGCAACATTGGTTCACAGGAGGAGCCTAGGTTCGTCAAATTGTCAAGCAGTTTGACCAGAGAACAGAGGGCTGAATATACGTAGTTGCTGAGAGAGTTCGCTGATGTGTTTGCATGGACATACGAAGACCTCAAGACGTATGACACATTTGTCATTGATCACAAGATCCTGTTGAAGGAAGAGGCTAGGCCATTCAGGAAAAAGCTAAGACAGATAAATCCCATGTTGTTGTCCATTATGGAGAAAGAAGTAAAAAAGTTTTTGGAAGCCCAAATCATCGTCCCTTTGAGGTATTCCGAATGGGTGGCCAATTTGGTTCTGGTGAGGAAGAAAAGTGGAGAAATCAGGCTTTGTGTCGATTTCAGGAATCAAAACAGAAGCTCAAAGAGAGACAATTACCCCCTACCCAAGATGGAACACATACTATAGAGGGTGACTGGTGCTTATAGGATATCTATGATCGATGGGTTTTATGGCTATAATTAGATATCGGTTTTTCCTGAGGACAGGGAAAAGACAACATTCACCACTCCTTGGGGCACATTCATGTATGCCAAAATGCCTTTTGGACTTATGAATGCAAGAGCAACATTTCAGTGAGCCATGGATATATCCTTCATCGGGGAGAAGGACCAGTTTGTGGTAATCTATCTTGATGAAATCATGGTCTTCTCCAGCTCAGACAAGGAACACTGCTGCCACTTGAGGAAAGTTTTCACGAAATGTCGGAGGTTCAGCCTGTCCCTAAACCCCAAGAAATCTTTGTCTGCTATGCAGGAAGGGAAGTTATTGGGCCATATAGTATCGATAGAGGGAGTGAGGATTGATCCCAGTAGAGTGGTGGAAATTCAAACCCTGTCACTTCCCAGGTCTAAAAAGGAGGTCTGGGCCTTTCTAGGAAAGATTAACTTCCTGAGGAGATTTGTCTCAAATTTTGTTGAGCTAGTGAAGCACATCACAACCATGCTCAGGAAGGGAAATGAAGTGAAATGGACCACTGAATCCAGGGAATATTTTCACCAAATAAAAAGGGCATTGACTAAGGCACCTGTGCTGATTAGTCCTGACTATTCCAAAGAGTTCCTAATTTTCTCCTTTACTTATTTTGATACAGTAGCAGCGGTCTTGTTGCAAAAAAATGAGGAGGGGTGTGAGCAACCCATCGCCTTCTTCAGCAAGGCATTAAGAGATGTAGAGATCAGGTATGAGATCATGGAGAAGCAGGCCTATGCCTTAGTAAAATCCCTCAAACCTTTCAGGATCTACGTCTTGCATTTGAAGGTGACAACATACGTTCCTTCAACTTCCATGAAGGACATTCTTGTATAGCTAGACACAGATGGGAGAAGAGGCAGATGGATAGAAAAAATTCTAGAATTGGACTTGGAGATAAAGCCCACCAAGTTGGTCAAGGGGCAAGGTCTAGCCAAGCTACTGGATGAATCCAATTGTGAGGCCTTGGGGGTTAACTCTGTCAATACTTGTTCAGGAAATCAGTGAGCTGAGTTGCCCCACCAATGCTCTTAGAATGGCTTATCGCTGGTAGAATGTGCTTGGTATCGAGACATTCTGTACTTTCTTCAGGAGTTGAAGCTGCTGGATGGAATGGGTAAAATTAAGGTAAGAGCTCTAAATATCAAAGCGGTCAGGTATTGCCTCATTGACCAAGTCTTGTACTGGAAAGATCCTCTATGGGTGCTGCTGAGATGTTTGAACCCACCAGAAGCCCAGAAAGTTATGGTTGATTTCCATGAAGGCCTTTGTGGGGGGCATCATTTCTAGAAGACCACAGCTCATAAGATCCTCAAGGCTGGATATTACTGACCTACTTTATTCATTGATGTCTGTAGAGGAATCAGAGCTTGCATCAAATGTTAAAAGTTCTCAGGAAAGAAACAACTCAAATCCCTGCCATTAAAGCCTATAGTATCTCCAGCACCTTTTCAGCAGTGGGGGTTGGACTTCATTGGAGAAATTCATCCTCCCTCAAGTGGTCAACACAGATGGATCCTCACAGCAATAGATTATTTCACCAAGTGGATAGAAGTTGTCCCCACTAGAAGTGCATCACACAAAGTAATTATCAGCTTCCTGGAGGATATCATAGCCAGATTTGGCTGTCCCAGTAGGATCGTCACCGATAACGCTGCCTCTTTCAAGTCTGAACCTCTAATTGAGTTCTGTGAGTAGTTCCAAATCTCACTAATTCACTCCACCCTCTACTATCCCCAAGGCAACGGTTTAGCAGAGTCCTCCAACAAAAGCCTGATAAGGATCATTAAAATACTATTAGAGGACAACAAAAGGGCCTGGGATTCGAAGTTGAAATTTTCCCTGTGGGCTGATCAAGTGACAACAAAGAAGTCTTTGGGCACTTCGCCTTTTCAGTTGGTCTATGGAACAAAGGCGGTTTTTCCCACTCAACTCACCTTACATGTGGCAAAATTCTTTCAATACTATGAGGGAGAACCAAATCATATGATCAGAAGGATTCATCAGATAGTAGAAGTGCAAAATATCAAAGAACAGGTGAGGAGCACAGCTCATAGTCATCAAGAAAAGGTCAAACAGTCTTTTGACAGGAAGGTCAGGAAGAAAGAATTCGAGATCGGGGATTTGGTATTTAAGTGGGATGCCCCCAAGTAGGAAAAAGGAAAACACAGCAAGTTTGACGCCCTCTGGATCGGCCCCTTCAAAATCTCTGAGTTTTTCTCAAACAACACGTACGGGTTGCAAGATCTGGAGGGTGAAGAGGTCTTCAACAGCTCAGTGAATGGGCATTTTTTGAAGAAATGTTTTATTTGAGCCTCAGACGGCTCCCTTGTTTGTAAATATTATCCTTTAGTTCTTGGTTTATTTTCTTTTTGCATGTCTTTCATCTTAATAAGTGACTCCATAGCCCAATAGCAAGGAACTAAAGATGTAGAAGGAGTTCTTAGAGCATCACAGGGATGACTCTATCCCCCATGGAGCCTAATGTTAGCGATTATTTTTGTCTTGGGAACAAAAGAACCCAGGTTTGTAGGTTGTACAGGAAGCGCCCAAGCGCAGCGTGGGAGAATCCTCTTTTACAGTGACGAGTCAAGTGAGTGGGCAAAGTTTTTCTGTCGGCAGCCGAGATCCTCCTACAGATTTAATCGATGGTCATCAGGTTTTCGGGGCTACGGGTTGCTCGAGATTTAGCACAAGGGATAGCTCCCATATTTTAGGACAAATTTGGGTCGTCCAATCTAGTGACGCATGGTGCAGGATCTAGTGACATCGACATATCGACATTCAGGAGTTCAAGGGAAAAAAGTCCCTCGTCATTTCATAGTTCGAAACCCCAAACCCCGAAATGCCGGTAGCGCTCAAAGGCGGGCCTGCAGTGTCAGGAGGCAGTCTTAGCTGTCCATCTGAAATAGACACCTGGCGCGCGATTAGGCTCCCCGCCTTTTTTCCTATCGCGGTTTCGAAGATCAAATAAAATCTCCCTCATATCCCCGATGCATGAAACAGTGAGAGCGCCCAGGGCCTGGGGTCCACAACAGTGTCGGGTGAGTTTAGGACCGTCAGATTTAAAGGACGCATGGTGCCCATGCGTGTCATGTTGGAATTCGATATTTCAAGGGGTAAAAGTCCCTAGTCATTTCACCTCTCGAAACCTTGAATCCGGAAACGTCGAAAGCGCCCAGACTTTGGCCCATGGTTCTGGCGCCCGGTCACATAGGAGAAGGACTAAAAGAGGGGCGCTAATGTCTTGAAACCTGGCTCGCAATATTTCTAAATTAATTCAGAACCATCAGAATATTGGGGGGATGCGTGGCGACTGTTAGGCCTTTCCGACATTTTTCCCATCGCGATTTTGAAGAGGGAAATACCTGCTCTTTTTCATCCGCGAACCCCGAAAGCGCCGAAGGCACTCTGATAGATAGGCGAAGGGTCACAACCCGTGGTCACTCAAGGGAGTAGAAGGGACTGTACAGGGAAGCCAAAGGCGTTGAATTAAGATTCAAGAGAAGAGGCACTGCATCCTCTAGACGCCGACTCGATGTGAACTAAGTCCCGATGCTTGCTAGGGATGAATGAAGAGGAGATAAGGTGGTTGAAGCCTTGCTTCACTCATTAATTACAAGGAGTGGACATCTCGACTAGAAGGTCCACCCGAGGTAGTCTTCTATACTGGTTCTTTCCATGGAAGCCACACCGAGTCCTCAACCCCCCAGGGAAGCCTGCACACGCTAAATCAACATTTAAAGGCTCAGCTACCCCCTGGCGTGAGCCATGCAGAATTAAGGTGGCATATGACAGGAGAGTGCAGGCCAGATTTGATTGAGGAGACACCACACCTTGAAGGTATGGAGATGCTTCTGCTGGGCAAAAGGGGGCAGAGTATATGTAGGCATTTTTGCCATTTTTGTAATCATCGATGGTAGAGCAGAGCTCCCTACTGTAACATTTTAACAAATATTCTAGTTTTCTGGTTATGCATCTGTATATGAGATTTCTTGTTTTAGGACAGACAGTCTTTCTTACTCCATCTAATTTTCGTCTCGTGCTAAGAGGATTCTTGATCGACCGATTCGCGCGAATTATTGCAGTTATGTTATGATGAAAGATTTATTGTTGCATTATTGCATTCTTTGGCTTTTGCGTTTGAATGTAAGATGATATTACATTTGAATGTCTTCTTCTACAGTCTGTTAGGAACTCGATGTTAATAATAGACCTCTGCTTTTCTCTTATATAAGTCTTCCGCCTGTTCACCCTTTACTACAGCTTATTGTCTGAAGTTTATATAAGACCTCACTCACCTATGCATGCCTGGCCTAGTTTTGGAGTTGGAATGATATTGTTTTGAGTTGGCTTCCATTCGGTCATCCCATCTATAAATAACTGTGACATAAAACTGATGGGCATCGGGCTCTGCTCCTGCTAGCAATCCAGGAGTGACTTCTGTCGCCAACACTTGGCATTCAAGGTCGGTTGTTCAAAAAGATACTTCAGATCATTGTGGTCTATTCTTAATTCGAATTTCTTCCCCATGAGATAATGCCTCCACATCCTCAAGGCGTGAACAATGGCAACAAGTTCCATGTCATGCGTGGAATAGTTCCTCTCATGTTCCTTAAGCTTTCTACACTCATATCCAATGACATGTCCATTTTACATGAGGACTCCCCCAAGTCCTTCCTTACAAGTGTCTGTACATACCACAAAACTTTCATTTAGGCCAACAATATTTAACACAGGTGCACTAGTAAGTAATTCCTTCAACATATTAAAATTCTTTTCACACTTGAGTGTCCATTCAAATTTAGTTCCCTTCTTTTGAATAGAAGTGATGGGATGATCAATATTAGAGAACCCTACTATGAACCTTATGTAGTAGCCACCTAATCCCATAAAAGATCTAACGTCTGACACATTTTTGGGTGTTGGACACCCTCTGATGGCTTCGATATTCTCTGGATCTATTGTTATGCCCTGCTCTAAAATAATGTGTCCCAAGTAATGGATTTGATTTTGATAAAAATAACACTTACTCAACTTGGCATACAACTGGTGTTTTCTTAGTACTTGCAATACCAATCTTAAATGATGTTCATGCTCCTCTTCAGACTTAGAATAGATAAGTATGTCATCCATGAATACTATGAAAAACTTGTCCAAATAATTTCTGAATATGCCATTCATTAAGCACATGAATATAGTTGGTGCATTGGTCAGTCCAAATGGCACCACTACAAATTCATAATGCCCATACCTGGTCCTAAAGGATGTCTTATGAATGTCTTCTTCCTTGATTCTTACCTAATGGTATCCTGCCCTCAAGTTAGTCTTTGAAAATATCTTTTCTCCTCTTAGTTTATCAAAGAGGTCATCAATTCGGGGTAGTGGATACTTTTTATTTATAGAGTACTTGTTCAGTTGTTGGAATTCTATACACAGCCTCAAGGTTCCATCCTTATTTTTGACAAAAATTATTGGTGCTCCCCAAGGTGAAGCACTTGGACGTATGTACCCTTTCTTCAACAATTCCTCCAACTTCATTTCTAATTCTTTTAACTCTAGTGTGCTCATTTTGTAAGGTGTTTTTGACACCGGGGCAGCTCCTGGCACTAAATCAATTGAGAAATATATCACCCTTCTTAGCGGCAATCCAGGTATTTATTGGAATACATCCTCAAATTCTTGTAGTACAGAGAAACATTCAAGGATTGGACCCTTCATATTATCTATCTCTTCCACATGAGATGCATACAATTGACATCCTTTTCTAAAACATATTTTCATTTGTAAGGCCAAAATATCCCTTATAGAGATGGGTCTTGGAACTCCTTTCATAGTGCTATGTTTTCCATTTCCATCAAGACATGTAAATGTCTTATTGTGACAATCTAGGACAACATGATGCTTTTCCAAACAATCCATCCTAATTAGAACATCATAAGACCCCAATGGTATGATATTTAGATCACTACTAGTATTCATGCCATTAAGACTTATGGAACAACTTATGACCATATCATGGATTCTTCTTTTGGTTCTAGTGGCTAACTGAACCAAACTTGATTTTCCAAGTTTACTTTTCTCCAAATGTAATCTATCCACTATCTTAGGATAAATGTAGCAATGACTTGCTCCTGAATCAATCAAAATAGAAACGGGTTGATTTATGCTCTTACCTTCCACCGCAATCATATTGGACTGGTACTCTGCTTGTCGATCATTTAAAGTTTCATAGATTCTTCCCATATCTTCGATTGTTGTAGCCTCTTGGATTTTGTGCATAGTCTTCACTTTGTCTTTTCAGTGTGGGAAATCTTTGTACATATGATATTCCTTGCATCCCCAACATTGGATTGGTGGTATTCCCCTTTTCCCCAAGGAATCTTCCTTCTTCAGATCTCCCTTAGCATATTAATCTTGATGATTTCTATTAGGCTCATTCCTATTGAAGGGAGGTTTGAATCCCTTCCTCCTCTAATCGAACTTCACATTTTTATTGTCCTTCCAATTTTTTTGTAGGGATTCTCTTCCCTGGACTTGCTCATATAGGTATTTATCCTTCCTGATGGCCTCAGTCAAGGTCTTGGGTTCATCATATTTGACCTTTTCCTTATAAAATGTTCACAATCCACTTAGAAATCTATGTATTTTCTCTTTCTCATCACCAATGAACCTGACATATTTTAACAATCCCAAGAACTTCTTCTTGTACTCTTCCATAGTCATGCTTCCCAACCTGATTTCATAGAACTCCTCCATTTTCTTATCATAGAAATGCTCTAAGAGTTAATCCTTCTGGAAGTACTTCTTGAACCGTTTCCAAGTGATCCTAATTTCATTAAAATGTTCCACTTTCTTCAATTGGTCCCACCACACTGTAGCTTTCCCATGTAAATGGTAGGTGGAAATCCTGGCTTCCAGGTTTGATGAATAGTTATGCAACTGAAAATATCTCCGGAGCCCAAGCAACCATGCTTCGACATCATCTTCCCTTTCTCTTTCACCATCAAAGGAAGGTGGCTTGAGCTTCCTCATATCTCCTTGCAAACTATATACCTCTTGTTTCATTCTTTGTTTCCTGATAGGGGACACCTATGGACTACTTACGAGATCATCTGATGCATAAATATTTCTTTCTAAGTAAGGAGGTGAGTGGTGTCCATGAGATCTACTAACACTTCTGGAATAACCATCTCTTCCACGATCATTTCTCCTTTCATGACACCTTCCTTCTTCCTCTTGTATTGAGTTTGATCCCTTCTTCATTTTCCTCTACAACTGATTCAATATCTACAACACTAGAGATTTATCTGACTTTTCTCTCTCATCAGTCACTCGTTGTCTACTTTGTAGCTCTGCACTTTCATATTCAAGCTTCTTACCGTTTCTATTAATGGTTCCTGCTCTCCTTTTTCCTTGCGTCCATTGGACCAGGGATGATTTTAAGGATGGAAATTGATTTTAAAATGTAGAAACCTTGGCGAATCTTACTAATCCTTCATATGTCAACTATAAATGATTGGCAATATTTTTGTAAAAATATTCAAATTTCTAAGGATTTTATATAGTTTTTATAAAATTTTGGCGATTTTTAAGGTAAAATAATTTTATCCTATAGAGTTTCTCTAATATTTTTTAAAATAGCGAATCTCGTTTTTGGAAAAACCATGGAAAAATATCCCATGAGTGAAATTTAGCCCCTAAAATCATCCCTGCATTGGACTCTGTCTCTACATTACCAACTCTTGTATTTTGGCCTTCGACATCCTTATCATGATTGGAGTCTCCCTCGCCTTCTTCCATTTCCTCAATACGCATCCTGAGCTGATGCGATTAATCCCTTTTAATTCTACAAAATGTGCAAGCGAACATTTTGTTAGAATTATGCATATGATAAACAAAATTTCCAAACCATGCTACAAGTCTCTTTTTTCTTTTTTTTTTCATCAAGACCGTATCCCCATTCTCCGGAAAGAACAGTGTCCTATTATCCTTGGCTGACACAGAATTTCATCCTACATAAGAGCTTCCTTCAAACTACATTCCCAGGTGACCACGACTAGAAACCATGGCTAAATCCTTCCTTATCACATTTTTGTCTTGAAGACAACCAATTCGTCCCTTAGCCCTCCATCCTTCAGCTCTCAATATGCATATGACCACGTCCATGACCCTGCACTTAGCTGAAAAAGCGCTTATCTAGAGCTTTGGAACTTCATAACTCTCATCCAAGACCGGATCAACTGTCCTCTTCCTCCTTCACGATCAATGATCGAGATCAACTTTGGGACTCCATGCTTCGGGAGTCTCAAATTTTCTCACTTTCCTCCTCTCAGAACGCTTTTACTTGGAGTTCATGATCTGTTGGTGTGTGTCTTCCCACAGATCGACAGTTGTGAATTGCTTCGGCTCTTTGGGATTTAGAAGTTTCAAACTTCCCTTCTGCACTTTCCCCTAGAGTTCCTTTACCCAAATTCGACGATCCTTTGATGTGTGTCTTCTGGAATCAACGGTCGGTATGTACTCCGGCCTTCGGGAGTTTCTGAACCAACGCAAACTATCACATCTTTCCCCTCTTGAGTGCCTAGTCTCTGAACTACACAATCTATCACCACATGGTGAAATGATGGAAGCAGACACATGGCCCAATCAGGTGGGTGACACATGTCATGTTCTAATCAACTTTTCAATATTCCAAATGCTCAAATCCTACTGACACATGACACACATCCCATGTGTCCACATCATCCTAGATGACATCCGCAAGCCATGTCACTTCAAAATTCTGGGTTCCACATCACCTCTAGGTGACCTCATCATGCCCCACCACTTTGTCTCTTTGGGCTTTGGGACTTTGGGAGTTTTCATACTAGCACACTGCCAATTCTACCGAACCCCAAATTCCTGAACTGGCCAATCTGTCGCCACGTGTCCTCTTGTATCAGATGACTAAGATTCACTTTGGGTCTTCAACTGGAATTCATGGATCTGCTCCATGTGTCCTCCTCAATCTGACGACTATGTTTTACTTCGGGACTCTGGACTTCGGAGATCTCAAACTTCAACCTTTTTCCTTAAAAAAATGGTTTTTTCTGAAGCTCGCGATCTTCTGACGCGTGTCTCCTGTGGATCAATGATTATGATTCCTTCAGGACTCTGGACTCCAGAAATCTCAAACTTAAAAATATATCTAGCCCTACTATCTTTTATCTGAATTCCTGGATCTGGCGATCCGTGGCTCTCAGCAGCTTAACGACCGATATCCTTTTGGGTCTTCAGGTTTCGGAAATCTCAATTTTCAAAACTTGTCTGGCCCCACTGGATTTCATCCGAAGTGTTAGATATGGTGACATGTGGCTCTTGACAGATTGATGACCGAGATCCTTTCGGGTCTTTGGGTTTCAGAAGTCTCAAACTCTAAACCCCCTCCTCGCTCACTTTTTCCCAGAGTGTTTTATCTAGAGCATGCAATCGATGGACATGTGTCCTCCTACAGATCAATGTTTCCAAGCCACTTCGACTCTTCGAAGGTTCATCACTCAAGCACTAACATGTCACATCACTGCATGCCTTTCAATTTGTGGGGGCTCACATCGGCGTTTTGGAGTAACCCGCTTTTCTCCTCGTAATTCTCCTGACATTGACACATAACCCATTAGCGAAACCATGGTTTATATTGTGGGATCATCTTGGGAAATTAACTCCCATGCAAATTGGTTCCTCGCAATGCCTGTTGGTCGTTGATCTCTCTCTCCAATGGGATCTGACGGTCACGAACTTAACCTTACTTCCTTTTTATCTGACGACCCCTGTTCACCTATCCTCTGATCCAACGATCTTGGATCTCTCATGATCCTACAGTGGTGATCACTCTCAAATTGAAAAGGAACGGTCATGATCCTTTGAACCCTTAGAGAGGATATATGATGTTCTATCTCCTGCGCATCTTCTGCAACGCCATTCCTCGTGATATTTTCAATTTCAAGGTCAGAGTTCGATCTCAACCACGAGACTCTGACCAACAGATCTGGCCCATACTGGCCCGATGTTTCAACTTGAGGCTCTGATACCAATCCGTAACATACCTCTCCAGCGACAAGTCAGGGTATTCTACCTGCAAGCCCACCCTCAGACTTCTTTCCCATACTGATACCTTCTTTATTTATTAAAGATGCATAAGATAAGAGAATTAATGACATGCACAGTAATATCCAGTAAGCATGCATGTTCTAAAGATTCAATTAACAATAATTAAATATATAGTAGAAAAACATTCATACACAGATAATAATAATCACAACGGAGAACACTTATCTTTATGGAAGATGACACCAACTAGCTGCAGACCAAGGAAGTTCCACCCAACCATAGACACTACTGCCCCAAATATCAACATTAGTGTCATCCCCAAGCCAGGGTTATGAATCCACAAGGATGGTTCAAGAGTGAACTTGGCTTCCCAAACCAGTCAACTTTGAAGCTCTCACAGGCTTCCCATCACTCACAACAATACAAGTACCCAACTCTCTTCTACCCAACTTGCACCACCCGAGAGAACGAACCTCCACATTTCTCTGCCACACAGTCCCTCAGGTAGTCCTTCTCCTTATTCGGGCCTCCATCGCAACTAGTCCAGAATCTCAATACTGGGACTCTCAGGTCTCGTAGTTGTGAGCCATGTTGGACACGGGCGACTACATATCAGACATGCAGGCCTAAAGGCACGACTAGATCACACCAGAGACCACTACAACCAACTATCCTGTGGAAAATTATTTTTCTGTTTGGTCCCCCTTCAGGAGACCAATACGTAGGTCAGGATGGATGGAGGATGTAGTTAAGTGCATGGTAGTGCATGAGGGTAATAATGAGGTAACACAAAGGTGACGGAGTGGACAAGCCAATGGCCAAGCCCACAATCAGACTAGGGGAGGGTTTGAGAATGTTTGTGGGGAAATCAAGAACCTCCTGGCCTCCCCAAGAAGCTCATGTAATTGATTCCCCCCTTTAGGAAAAAAGGTAATTGATCAGGAATAAACATTTAGTCTCTAAAGCCCCCTCTCTTGTGGAATCATAACCCCCTATAAATCTAGTACTTTTCCATCTAGCAGCCATCGATGTGTTTATTATTAATAATGATCAAAGCATTACATATCTTGGGCATACTGGCCCTTTAAATAATTGTTTGGTCACTCAGGTCTATCAGCATTGTAACAATACATTATTGAAAATGGGGGTTCACAACCTGGGGTGTTACATCATTGTACTCCACAACAAACTCGATAATGTAATCTTCCTTCACCTAATAAAACCAAAAATCAATTGCTTGAGCCCACTTATTGTTCACTGCCTTCAGTCTATCAATCATAATATGATTCTAGACTAGTGGTTCTTGAGGCCTTAAAGTAGTATTAGTAACAATTTGCCTCTTCAACCATTCAAATAATAAATAGGGAAATTCAACAAAGAAATTGTATGCATATCATTGTATATATACCTTTCTTTCCATCATTCCATGTTCGTAATTAGACCCTAAGTCTCTTGTTGAGAAAACTCATCTTCTTTTGTAGTCAACCAATCTTAAATTTTCTCACGAGATGGATACCACCTCATTCTCTACCTTCTTCATTCAATACAAAAACTTCAAGTCCTAACAACGAAACCATTTATTGGATTTCTTGCCTGTGTCCTCCTTAATGTTGGGGGTTTATGACCGAGGGTTCATCCATAGTTGACCAACAAAACCCCAAAGCATCGGCTTATCAATCCTCAACCAAAGACTAAAAAAGGTATCAGCTGAGACACCATGAAAATCACATAGACCATCTAGTTTTGTGTCAGTGATGAAGAGTTAATTACACAATAAATCCATTCAGGTTATCATTCATACATTCATTGCATTTTGATTAAAATCTTAACAACATATAACATTAACACATACATCCATTGGACACATGATCAACACATCATATGGTAGGAATCACTGCAGCTTTATTATATTTATTCAACCAAACACATGCATAGTCTAAGAGACTCAACATTTATTAGTAACAATGCTCTGCACTCTCATAAATTTTCATATTGGTTCATTACAATGTGTTATGTGCTTTCTCTCAAATTATACATGTATTATGAAACCATACTAACAAAAATCAATCATCCCATGAACTAATGAACCAATGAATGAAATCTTTCTGTGTTTCCATTTCTCCCTTTTATTTCCTTCTCTAATCTAACACTCAATCACTTTTAGTTCTTCTCCACTCATTATGTTGACTTCCATTCATGCACGCTTCTACCACCTACATGTAGTTCACATAGCCTCTTTGGAACTATGGTAGCATAAATTGACTTGCTATCCCATCCCTTAGTTGTTCCATGACCTTTCATGTTGCCCAAAGTAATCATTCAGGAATATCTCCAGAATATTTTTTTCTTGATTCCGATGTGCATGGGATGTCTTCTTGATTTATGGCACATATAGAAAAACTCAAACTGGTGCACATGTTATAAAACTTTGACTGGCATGCATAAAAAAACTTGTATTGATGTGCATGCACCATGTCATATAGTACACAGTTGTTGGTGTGCACGTAAAAGTTTGAGTGCCAACACTACATTGAACAATTTCTTGGTTCCAATGTCAACAATGCTTTTTTGGTCATCATGGAAATTAACTGTCTATCCATGTGGTATGACTTATTTCCTCTATCTATAGTTTCCTAGTGGTGACTCTAAGAGGAAATATGCGTTTTATAATTTAGATGATTTTATACCATTTTTTTTTCAACAATAAGGTTTGGTTTCAAATCTTCTTATTCACAAATCCCACAATTTCAAATTTTATCTATCTAAATTTCACATCAGGATGTTGATTGTCCGCTCATTTACTATAAATGCAAACCGGACCAGGAAGAGATAAAGTTGGTGGAAGAGAAAGACTAGGAGAGTCTTATTATCCAAGGGTTATATTTGTCATGAAAAGTTGAAATATGCAAACCGGACCAGGAAGAGATAAAGTTGGTGGAAGAGAAAGACTAGGAGAGTATTATTATCCAAGGGTTATATTTGTCTTGAAAAGTTGAAATATTTTGTATTTTGACTCGATTTGCACTTTGATTTCTCAATAATAGTGTGAGAATAATACAAAGATGAAAAATTAGTGTGAAATAAATCACATTATGGTTTTCTTCTAGACTACCTTCATATCCAATTATTATCAAATGAAAATACAAATAACATATATAGTTTATGTTGTTTGTAATTATATTTCAATAACCTTGTCTACTTAAAACTTTGAACGTTTCGAAAACTCATTTCTACATATCATAATAACATATTACATCTCTATTTGAAACATAAATATAATCCCAAAAAACCACTATTCCTTCTTCTTTTTTTTTTCCCAAATTTAAGAACCTTTCCTATATTCACACCAAAACTTTGATCTTCCCTTTAACAAGGTATCTATAACGTTAATATATTCATTTTTTAGCATAGAACAAGCTGAAAAATATTCAATCAAAATTTTGATGGATCTTCACATGCGTTGAGTCGAGTTATTTATATCTATGTTCTCTTCTCTTCACGTGTTTTTGGAACGTTTAGTTTAAATCGTTTAAATTTTTTTCATTGAATATAAGTTGGTTGATTTTGATTGTGGAGTTTTAACACTCAAAGGTATTGTGTTTCCCAACATTCGCCTACTTAGGAAGAGCCTATAGAATGAGCTGATCGCTTTCAGTGGTACTGGAAGGAAACGTCTTGGATTTTTTGGTATACACTTGCAAAATTGCAGTATTTAGTTTACCATATGCTTTGCAGCATTTATTTTTGCAACCTTAATTTATCATATTTTTTATTTTTTAAGTAGTACAAGAATTTAAATAAGTATACAAGGACATGGCCACTGTAGTGGTAATTGTTAAAGGATATTAATTATCACTCAACTCTGAAAAGTTAATGATTAAATTAATAAGTGGATGAATTTTTTTTTTCAAGGATACTAGTTAGTTATTTATGAGTATGATAATTTAATAAATAAATTAATAAATAGACGGATTAATTTTTAAAGGTTATATTCTCTTCCAAATTTTATTAAATTTAAAAATTATAATTTATTTAACTAATAAAACTTAAATTATAAAATTTTATTTTTAATAATTTTCACTTATTTGAAAACTACATTAAAATAAAATATAAACAATATAATTTTACTTATTCAAAATAATAAATAAGTTAAATTTGAATATAGAAAAGAGAAAGGAGAAACTTCTAATTTTAAATAAGAACTTATCATGAATCATAATAAGCCAATCCCATATTGACATAAATCTTAAAAAATTTAAATTATGTATATAGCCCATTGAACACTAGACATAATGTTACATTCATATTTAATATACAAGTTATGCTTTTGTTTTCTTCCTTTTCGATTTGTGAAATTAAATGTGTTTTAGGAAGCTCACAATCATTGTTGGATTTTCTTTAATTTGGTGATATTAGATTGGGTTTTATTTTGGTATTTGTGAGAAAAGAGTTTGTTGGGTAGTATTTAATGTTATATTGGGACATATTCTTAAGAGTTGGGGATGCATTTTACACACACTTAATATGTGGGTGCTTCAGGGGGACATTCTTCCAAGTTCCCTTTTGAGGAGGAATACAAGGGAAGATAAAAGGTAAGGTTCCTCTTAAATAAATACATGTCCCATAAAATAAAATGTTTGTTTTGGCCAAGGATGTAAGTTTCCTTCCCACCTGGCTTCAAATCTGCATGAGATATTGGTTCATTATGTTTTGGTTGAAAGTTAGGTGCCCCCATTTTGGATGTCTTAGCCCTAGGTTTAGGCTTGAGTTTATTGTTATATATGGCTTCTAGGTTGTTGCACCTAGCCTAGAGTTTATATCGACAATGAGTTGGATTTGAACCTTGGTCTTGCCTTGGTAATCCTAAATAGTTACCAATTCCCTTATATATTAAAAGAAATAAAATAGGATGCAAGCTTTCCTTTGGCCAAGGATGCAATATTTTGAATAGCTCGTTCATTTTAGATAAAAATTAGGGGAAAATCAAAATTAAAAAAAAAATATCTCAATTAAAAAAAATCTCTAACCCTAATATGCCTTACTTTCTAAAACACCACTAAATAATAAAAAATAACTTGACCTAATATGTCTTACTCTCCATAACCCTAAAATGACCAAGTGATAGTCTCAATATATGTTTATTTTATTTGTTCATAATAAGAATAATTCTCAGTTAAATGTTTTAATGTGTAGAGGAGAGTGTGTGAGGGAATTGCATGACCTCTCGGTGTTGTTGTTATTGTTGAACAATATTGGTAGTTGTGACTTATGAATTTGTTTCTAGGAGATAAAACATCAATGGATTAAACACTATTGTTGGTTTTTAGGAGAGAATACCTTGCTACAATAAATACCTTGTTGGGAGAGTATAGTAAATACATTGTTGTTGGGATCTATTGGGTAGTGAAGATTCCTTGATCAATGTTTTAACACTTATATTTCATTTATATCTTTTGAATTTTATAAATATAATGAGAAATACAATGGTGATAGATGATTTGTGAATTGTGATTATTATGTTATATTACATCATTACATGTATCATTTAATATGACCTATTATGTGTGTTATTAATACATTGTTATGTATAAGATTTGAGACATTATTTATTATCATGTCACATTATAGTTTACATATAATTTATGTTTCAATTTTCATATATTTAAATTTAATTATTTTAGTGTTTCAGCATGGTCCCCATTTTTTTCTAGGGAAAAAAATCATTCTTATTCAAGAAGAACAAAAATTAAAATCATAAGGTGCCCCAAGAACTATCCAAAAAGGTCTTTCCAGAGGACACTAATAACTACCCAAAAAATCGAGCTAAAAAGAATCTCAATTAAGAGCCATATATGACTATCACCTCCAAGTCATTGACTGACTTATTGCAGATAATTCCATAACTTTCATCTTCAAATATATCCATAACTTCCTTAGAACCTATTATATACTATACAACATTAAAATACATCCAAATTTTAGACTACCTTATAATAGCATAATGATCATTATGGAATTTAGAAAGGTGTTAAGCCCTAGACAAATCCTCATAAATAGCTCATGTTATGTATAAAACCCCTTATTAATCCTTGTATTGAATTATTGCATTTCTTGTGTTATATTTGTTTGTAAGCTATGAACCCCCTCATTGCACCCTTTCATTACGATTGTACCCTTTGTCTCCTATATATATATACCAAGGATACCTTGTCTTAAGATCATCTTGTTACATCTCATATTGTATTCTGAATTGGATATATTGGAAAGGGAGGTTTACCCCTCGAAACAGAATGTAATGAATTGAATTTTTATAATTTTTAAGGTGTTGGATCATAACAAAAGGAAAAAGTGATTTTTCATTAGATCTAGGCCTTCTTTGGAGAGTTTTTCAACAACTTGATTATGTTCTCTGTATATATGTGTGAACATGATATCTTGGAGTTTTCTAGCGATAAGTTTTATTTTCACTGATATTGCAAGTAATCCAATGTTCTAGCTTTGTACCTATTCAATCATTTAGTTAATAACTAGGAATGAGTCACTTAATACCTGAAGAGTTCTCATATCCCTCTCCAACGAAAATTTTAACATATTAAAAAGTTCCATTAATAATTTTTTAGGCCACAACAACCCCCCTTTACTTTTTCCTTTACAAGGGAAAGGAAATGCCCCCCCTACTAAAATTTTATCCTTAATGCCTAATCTTATATTTCTTGAGCCTAATGTTATTTATTTTCTTACCATGAGGGATTTGGAGATTTAATAATGTTTTATGATTTTCTTTGATGGGTGTTGATTATTTCTTTCGATCTTATGATTTCATATGTCTTCATGATGCCTATTAACCTGTGATTATTTTTGGACATTTGTATGATGGAATTGACATGTTATCTTCCTATATTTTGCATATTCTGAACACAACTATATTTGTACCCAGAATCTGAAGGCTAATTTATTGAAATTCGATAGTTACACATCTAAAATTCGAGCAAATTATTTTTGTTTAGGCATTGGTGGGACGTGATTGGTTAGTCGACACATAATATCAACGAACAGTTTTCTAGCTACCACAGTGGTTAGATCAGTGGTTGGGTCGTCGATAATCTTGACCCTATAGTTGTCGGATATCCGATTTCCCCAACTGTCGGATCCGAGGCTTTGTCGTCAATCATCATCCCCCATAGGGGTTGGATATCTAACTCCATAGAGGCGTCTGACCAATAACATGGCCGTTGGACGAAAACTTCATGTTGTCAGATGATCCTGTCGTTGGACTCATTAGATATTTGATTCCTTAGGGCATTGAACCTATAGTGTTGTTGTCTGATGCAAACTACATGGCGTCAGATATCTGGCGACCCTATATTGTTTTTTTAAAAAACTTAAAATATTGGATGCCAAGATTGTTCACTAAAATACATTCTTTTATGAGTGGTGTGAAGTACATAGAAATGTGTCTCTTCATAGTGCAACTTCAAATAAAATATATGAATCCTTTCGATCGCTCTACTTTTATTCCATTGAGTCCTAAATTGAAGTGGCATGGGCATGTTTTCCCTATAGCTTTACAAATGAAGCACAACTCTTGTAGATATCCAGTAATAAAAAAAAATGATTTTGAAGGTCATAATGGGATTCAATATTATGTCAATTTTGTGCTAGAATTGTCAATCAAAACACTATTTTGCACACAACTCTATAGATATAAAATCAATGAAGGAATTTGGAAGGATAAGGTAGATCTTTATGGATTTATTGTCAATTCTTATACGTGAATAGTTTCAAATGAAAGAGAAATATGCTTAAATTTATGAATTATAGATATGAAAATGATTTCATTACCATAATCTGATCCACTTAACCTCATTTCTTCCTTTCTTTCATCTATTAAATCGCCCCTCAATTTTCTCAACCTATCCTCCTCCTAGTTCCAATTTTACTCTCACTCTTAGCATCTACATCCAACTATAGAAGGAGGGTTAAGACCATATATCTTCATGTTGTCAATGGGGAAAAGACGATACAACAAGTTGATGGACGAAGCAATTTTCCTATGATATAAAGCTCCATTGTTAAAAATATGATTCAGTAAAACACAATCTATATTTTTATTACTTGAGAAAAGACGAAAATAACATAGTTAGATATTGATATCCAATTAGTATGAAAATAAAATTTCTTATTTTCACCCATATCTATTTGTGTGTGAGAGAGAGAACTACTCTAAAAATATATATATTCTCCTAGTAGCCCAACATAATGATCTTAAATTTAAGGCATTATTGACTTCTATCTTTTTTCACACAAGTATTTTAAGTTTCCTACTCCATTGATAATTAATAGGAGTGAACAATTTGTTTTTATCAAGGAGACTTATGAGTGTAGAGATTATCAAATATAAACTCCACAAAAATCGAGACCATGGCCAATATTATTTAATGGTTATGGTGGTAGTTCATACTATCCATATTTATTTCAAGTAATTGTGTAAACATTATGGGAGATGAGCACACTAATATGTTTTTTTAGGTTATATGGTTATATCACCCTATCAAAACTCGTTGAATGCTCAACCCACAAAATTACATAAATAAAAATATGCACAATAATGAGTGGAGCATCATCAATGGTTTGTTGAATGATAGTCATAGTATTGGTCATGGTAATTGTGTGTTGTTATCATGAAAAATGTAGCATGATCAAAATTTGATGCCTTTCAAATAGTTTCACTAAATAATTTCAACCATAGTATTGTATATTTCAAGTTTTCAATGAGAAGACATTGATTATTCTTTTGTTTTTTATAGTTAGGTAAATGTGCATTGACACATTAAGTTGTAGCATCATAATCATCCCTTGCATGATCAATGAGCTCCTACTAAGGCATTTTGACATATTTAAATATCCCATTCAAGGAAAACATGTACATTATGTAGTTCAAATTCACAAACACGGTCATAATTGAAGTGTTTGAGGCTATGCTTGGAGCCTTCCAAATTCCCAATTTTTAATATTTTTATTGAGTTAGTCATGAAGTCACCAACATGAAATCATGCTTAATAATTTAATTTGGAGTAAAATTGGTTTTAATTCTATTTCCTTCCCAACTTCATAGAGGTTGAGGCCAATACACCCATTCTTTTAAGTAAACAATAACTTGTATCTCATTCCAATAAATTTATTTTTATATGTCATATTCCAGTGCATTCTTTGTGATAAGATGCATAATAAGGTCTGGTAGTTGAAGGTTGGTTTTCTATGATTATTTTACATGTAATTGCATACAAAACACCATGTGTTGGTAGTAGGCCATACTACAAGAAAATGGTGGAGTGCAATTTAATTTGATATGGGATTTCACTTTTGTTTCTTAAGGTTATGAATGATCATTTTTTTTTTATCCTCGTAATGATGGCTTTGTTCACCTCATTAATCACAATGCCACCATTGGTATTGGAAATATATAAGAAAGCAAGGAATTTGATCCCATACAAGCATAAAAAGTCAGAGGGAGATAAGTTAGACAATGATATTAGAATCCTGGTATCTCTGCATGGAATGAGGATCATGCTGATAATGATAAACCTGATTGATGCCTCTAAGGAGACTCCAAATATTCCCTATGCCTCTACATCATGTTCCTCGTGGATATGTCAAAGAGATATGATGCGATATTGTGGTTTACAAGGCTAGGAATAATGTCCCTTCCCTTCTAGAACTTAAATTGGTTGCAATAAGGCCATACAATGGTTGTGTTTGAGGTCTATGGGTAGCTAAGAAAAGTAACAGTGATTGATGTCCTTTTTATGAACGCTTAATACATGGGACTTAAAATCCCCTCTAGCAAATGCATTTCACTATTACAAGGGAAACCCTCTCATTCGAAAAGAAATGCTTAGGTTGGGGTCAGTAGTTTGATGGAGTATCCAAACTACTTCAACCTATGTGTCACCTCTTGACTACTTGAAGCTAGTAACCCCTTGTCCATGATATTCCAAGAGGTAACCTATTGAGTAAATTATAGGTTTTTTTACTAGGTGGATTTTGTGGGATTACAAAGGCACCTGAGACAAATAGTGGTTACCCCCTTATACTTCATCACCATGGGAATTTATCTATAAATACATGTTCATATATTCACTTTCTTTACATAATAGATTTCATGATTCTCATGTGAGACATTTGGAAGACCCTTTTCAATCCATTTTCAAATTGTTTATATCCTTTCTAGAGTCTTAAGAGTGGGCATGCATTTATCATATCGTGTTCTTAACACTAAAACCACTTTTATGACACTATTAGAAACACATTTAAATCAACATTGTTCACCACCTAAACACTTTCTCACCTATTATCATGATAATTTCTACTTGGTAGCATTACTTGATTGAAATTTCACATAGTTATAGGATTTTTTTTAAGAACCTATCAATAAAAGAATTTTAGGATTAATGACACTATTACAAACCCTTAAAACCCTAGGTTTTCACATTGAATTGGTGATCTTACACCTCCACCTTTCTCATTATCTAAGCACACAAAGACTAGGAAGGTTTGAAATGTTTATTCTACATTGTTTGGGAGTGGTGTCCTCTATGGGGGTACAATATTCATCAATGGAACAACCCTGGTGACAATGTTTCTATATGGATTTATTTTAATCTAGGAACACAAAGTCATTTAAATTATCAACCAGTGTTACTTGTTATTCTTATGAGATACTCATACCTTTTTGTGCAAGAGAAAGGTACTTGTATTGATAGACGAAAAAGGTGTTCATACTAAATCTTAATTTGTATACTAAAAGCATTGATAGCTAGTGATAAAGATTAATTGAAGAGTAAAATAATTTTTTGAAAAAAGAAACTATGAATTCTAACTCTGAGCCTAATGGCCACAACTTGGATTCAAAATATTTGAACAAGAAATACATATACTTTATCCAACTCTGCAATTTAGGATTTAGTGTATGAACAATTACCATGCAATGAAAAATAAATCTATTCATAATCACACTACAACATAGAATATAAATGAAATCAACACAACTCAATAATATATTCAACGTGAAATAGAGTAAATGATTACAAAAGAATGAAAATTGCAAACCTATAACACGATAATAATTATATACCTACAACACATTAATAAGCACATAGATACAATTATAAAATTATAAATAATTGGCAGCATGGTACCTCTGGAGTGGGCCCTTGCTTCGATTGTTAGCTTCTTCACAAGCTTTCAAAACATAATGCTACACGCTTCAAATACGTTGTAACAAAAACCGGTTCTTCTTCATTAAAAATGAAATTATTCTTTACACTGCTATATATTTGTCACAATATCAGTCCTCTCTGTTCACTCCCCATGTTCAAGCATGGCCAATATTATTTAATGGTTATGGTGGTAGTTCATATTGTCCATATTGATTTCAAGTAATTGTGTAAACATACATATGAGCACACTAATATGTTTTATAGCACACTAATAGGTGGTATGGTTGGAAGATTCCAGTGCATTCTTTGTGACAAGATGCATAATAAGTTGTGGTAGTTGAAGGTTGGTTTCCTATTATTCTTTTACATGTAATTGCATACAAAACACCATGTGTTGGTAGTAGGCCATACTACAAGAAAATGGTGGATTTCAATTTAATTTGATATGGGATTTCACTTTTGTTTCTTAAGGTTATGAATGATCATTTGTTTTGTGATCCTCGTAATGATGGCTTGTTCACCTCAATAATCACAATGCCCCCATTGGTATTGGAAATATATAAGAAAGAAAGGAATTTGATCCCATACAAGCATAGAAAGTGATAAGGAGGCAAAATAGACAATGAGATTAGAATCTTGGCATGTCTGCATGGAATGAGGATCATGCTGATAATGATAAACTTGATTTAGGTCTCTAAGGAGATTCCAAATCTTTCCTATGCCTCTAAAACATGTGTCTGGTGGAGATGTCAAAGATATCTAATGTGATATTGATGGTTTACAAGGCTAGGAATAATGGCCCTCCTCTTCTAGAACTTAAATTGATTTCAATAATGCCATACAATGGTTGTGTTTGAGGTGTATGGGAAGCTAAGAAAAGTAACAGTGATTGATGTCCTTGTTATGAATGCTTAATACATGGGAGGATGAGGGAAATTTACTTCTCTAAAAATATGATCATCAATCTATACATCATCATATATAGATTGTCTTAGGTGCATTAGAGGCATTGGAAGCTCCTTGTGGGGTAGAACCTAAAGAAGCCTCTACTTCAAATGAAGAAGAACCTTCATCCAAATCAAAATTGGGAAAAGTGGTGTCCATGTCAGAATTATTATGATCCATAACCCAATCCTTTGAATAACTTACACTAGAAGATTTTTGAGGTTAAAAGTGGGTTTCAAAACAAAAAATCTACCAACGATATTGGTTCCATGTAAGCTTCCCTATTGGCATGAAATGATACACACCATCAATGGTTCCCATGGGGTACAATATACAACATAGTTAATTTAGGTTTAGTTAGTCTAAGGGTTGTCTAGATTAGGTTGAGTTGGTAGGCTAGGAAAAGATGGGGTATGTAAGATGATCAAGATAGGTTACATCAAGTTAGGGTTGGAAGGTGAGAGCAAGGTAAGGTAGGGGTTGGTAGGGTAAAGTGAGAATTAGGTTTTTTAGAGTAAATATGAACAAAGTAATGAATGGATGAAATAAACTACGTATAATAAATGAAGTAAAGCACTACAATGCCCATGAAAGGTAAATAACTAAAACAACATATACAAGAAATATTCATGATTATTAAGTATGTACATTTTTGTACAATTGATGCAGCCTCTCCAGATGGGGTAGTGATCAGTTTCAATTCCTAGTGTGAAGTCTTGTAGGAATCAACAAACCATGAAATGTTAAATTTATGATATAGAATTTAAGAAATAGACATGCATTTCAAAATTTACATGAATATATAATACATAAGAATAAAGAGAATTACCTTATTGATCTTCTCTTTTTTTCGAGAATAGTTTAATATTCTCTATTGAACAGGTCCAACCACATGAATGTGGAATCTCATATGCTCCCCCCCGCACATCACTCTCAACTCCCCATACCCAATGCATGTACTTGAAAATAAATGAATTTATGTGCAAATATGTGTTTTTCATCAAAAAGAAACATTCAACATTCATTCATTAAGCACTTATAACATTCATGCATTAAGTCATTCATTCATTCATTCGTAGGAAGAAAATATTTCATCACATTAGTTTATATTATCAAAAATAATATGTCAATGTTATTACAATCACTTCTTTTTTGGCTTTTGTCTTTTCACAAATTAAGAAATCAACTCATCATATTCTAAAACATATTTATGACTTCTTTTGGTCACCTCTGCATCTTGTCTTATTGTTTGTCAGTTCGTGTACTCACGACATGGAACATGTTGTTGTAAGGTGCCATGATCTACTACAATAATGAATAAATGTTAAATTGATATGTTTTCTTTATATCATTACAAGTATTTCATTAATAAAAAGAACATTAGAGTGGTGCTCTTTACCTGACGGGGAAAAATCATGTACTTCATCTCATTTTCTAGCTAAATCATCTTGTATAGGATGACCCTCTGCATGATCTAGAGTTGAAACATCAAAGATTAAAATTAATACACTATTTGCAATTAAATATTTTCAATTGTAATTCATACTATGTTTTTTGTAGAACATTAATAAATCCATTAGTAGGATGCACAACATAAACTTCATTAGTTAGTCGTTCTCCATCCTAGGCATTATGCATATTGTGGCTTTCTTGCTTAAAACAAAGAGGCTCAATATTTATGGCCAAAATTAATAATGAATAGATTGGAAAAGTAATCAATCTTAAGTAAAATTTCTTGATTTTATTTACCTGTGTGTAGGGTGGATCGCTAGAAGATTTTTTTGGCCCAACGCCAAATAATTTTCGGCGTTCAAAAATAGTTGCAAATACATGATGGAAGTCAATCCTCAAGTCATCCTCCATTGACAGTTCATTGAACCGATCGACCTGCAATTTTGCATAAGATCATCAATTTATCTTTTATGGTGAAATAAAAACACATTTATATGCAATTTATTATTCAGATATAATATTTGAGTTATTGATACTCACAATTTATGCCACCAGATTCAAATAACCACCAGGCCAACACTTGTGTTGGCCATGCTTTTCTATTCTGGCCTTTGTTTCCTTTAATGTGTCTGGCAGCCTATGAAAATTTGAAATACGTTAGATGTTGAAAATTTCATGTAAAAATAAAGTGTAATAAACATATAGTTACATTGTTTGAAGTATTCCATACTTTCATGTGCTTGGTGGTAGCTTTCCCTATTTTCTTAAATCCCCCTCCCTTCAATCATCTAGCAGGTCTTTCCACTCCCTTACTGGAATCATTGGATGACACTCATACCTAGGGTTCATTTCTAGATGAAACATATATTTTTCCCTCACAATATTCATATGTTGGTTGGCGTTCATGTGGACCTCTACTTGGTTGAAGGTCTTAACAATGAACAACACAATCAAGTGATTAATGACCTCATATTTTAAATTTTTTCTTTGTTTATCCCACCCTGTGCGGATGGCGGGCCCAAATATATCCAATGACCAATCATTTATATGTTTAAAACAAGCATAATTTCATAAAACATGATCATGTCTTCATTAGTTTGAAAAGAATAATATATGAGTAAATTTCAATGAGATTATATATAATAGTTAAAACATTTTTTAATTACATGGGATCTTCTCTATCTTTATGGAAACACGATTTTCGTCCACCAAAAATGTGGTCTATATTGTTCTCGTGCTAATAACATGGGAATATACAATAAATTTTGATTGAGAAATATCAATACTACTCTCTATTGCATTGACCCCTTGACCTTGTTCTACATTATCTACAGTGTGTCGAGCAGTAGAGGGTGTACCCACATCTCCCCTTTGGGGTGTCCTTCTATGTGTTTCCAACTGTTCAGTCGAAGCAAATGCCAGATTTTTAGATGCACATGGGGTTATATTCTCATGATGTGAATGCTCATTGATAGCATCAATGG
Source organism: Picea glauca (assembly GCA_000966675.3). Taxonomy (NCBI): domain Eukaryota; kingdom Viridiplantae; phylum Streptophyta; class Pinopsida; order Pinales; family Pinaceae; genus Picea; species Picea glauca. Next base: position 589,644 of record JZKD02S1408190.1, on the reverse strand, counting down.
TAGCAACAGGCCCCTCATGAGGATTATGTGGATGAAAATATGTCTGTAAAAACAAGCCATATTTTAGTTCTTGACATATATGAGTAGAAAATATAAAACCATAAATGAATTTATCTTCTAATTAAATATCCCGCAGCCTACATTCAACGAATGGGCTCTCATAGTCAAATGATCAATCTTTTCTCTAATCTCCTCCGTTTACGACTGAATGAATACAAAATTAAGGATTTCCACATTTATTTCCTTTACGAAATTCTTTAACATATGAAATGAGTTAAGAAATGATGCAATTTCATCATCGCACATTAGCTCAGCCATATCCATTTGTATGGATTTCTTTGCTAATGGATACGTAGTCTACGACAAAAATATAGAAAACATTAATATCGAAATGAAACCAATAGACACATCCTAAAAATGTAATAATACAACATATTTAATGTGTACAATTACTATGGGTTATACCAGCTAGGATGAGGATGGTTTCCTGTGATCCATCAGGGACTTGCCCCGATTAGGAGCATCTTGCAACAAAAATATTGAAAACATTACTATTGAAATGAAACCAATAGACTCATCAAAAAATCGTAATAATACAACATATTTAATTTGTACAATTACTATAGGTTATACTAGTTGGTTTTATGATGGTGTCCTCTGATCTATTGGGGACTTGCCCTGGTCAGGCGAAACCTGCAACAAAAATATTAAAAACATTAATATCGAAATGAAACCAATAGATTCTCAAAAAAACATAATTAAAAAACACATTTCTTATATTTAATTTGTAAAATTTACAACGTATACTTGGTGCCCCGACGATGGTGTCATCTCATCCATCGGGGAATTTCCATGATCAACAGCCTGCAACAAAAACATTAAAACCATTAATATCGAAATAAAACCAATAGACTCTTGAAAAAACATAATTGAAAATGAGGTATACCTCCTGCCTAAAGGATGGTGTCATTTAATGAAACATATTCCTTATATTGCTTATATCAAAATGAAACATTAACAAAAAACATAAAAAAAAAACACTAATTAACAAAAACATAAGTTATTAGATTCATTAATTACATGTTTGGTGAAATGTTATATTTACCACTCCCATAGTAACAGTGTTTGTATCTATTCGATTCAAATTGTAATTAATCAACAACTCTTCCCCAACAGCTATTGATTTTATGGCACATAGAAAAACACGGTTTCCTTCACGCCCCTAAAATAGGCAATTTGGTTGTTTATTTTTAGACCTAGGTGGTGTACTATTTATAAACCCTACAATATTCCTTGGTTCTTTTGGCCTTCCATTGATGTACATACTCAATCCTTCATTTTGATTATTGTCTTTTAGTTGTAAATAGTTTGTAGACACTCTATATCTATTCATACTCCATGTATATTGGACCAACCACATCCAATATCTATAATTGTAAAAGGTTCTGACATACTCCATCAATTTAATACATCTGTCGTAAGCCACCTTTATTCCATCCATGCAAAACAAACCCAAACTATATGATAAGGATAGTGAAATCTAAAATATCATGTCGTTCACACAAAAATATGTGTTTAGATGGGGAAGATCTATGGGTACCCATTGTTTTGCTAGATGTTTGTACCTCAAGGGAACCTCAATGTCGCCTATGGTCTCATTATCATAAGAACATGAATCCCCTTCCATGAGAAAAAATTCCATTTGTTTATGGAATTTTCTTCTAATCTTTTGAAATCTAGTTGATCTCCCTCTTTTAGGCCTACTAGATGTCTGAATTTCCTCTAGTCTTCCTAAACTTCCCTCACTTGAAGAGAACAAATATGAAAAACACATGTTTGGTTGTATCTTCACCCCATCGAATGAGAGAAATGGTTAAAAAACATTCACAGAAGGCTATAATAAATTAACAATAAACATTTTGACATTGTTATATACATGCTTGAAAAATCTAAAAATAACTTCCCTTGATATCATTTTTAAATCTTGTTAAAGGACATAGGAGAATTTTCTAGGGTTTGTAGTGGACTACCCTAGTCATCATCCTATATGAGGATAACCTAAGGTTTTTAGTAGACTACCTTAGGTATCACCAAATATCCATTCTTTACCTTCTTTAAGAGAACAACTAGTTGACCCCATATGACCAATTAAAATACACTAGTCTCAAGTGTTCCCATCATCTTTCATACCCTAAAACTTACCATAACCATTTTTCCTAGGTTTACTCTTTCCATCACCCTGAGATTCATTTCCCTAAATAAAAAATCTTAACATAGGTAATCCTTTCTTGCGTTGAAGGAGAGACGGTATGAAGAAAAGAAGAGGATTGGTGAGGTCACAATATCCCCCCTCTTAGTTTCACTCAAATCACACTTGATATGTTTTTACTTTATCTAGTAAAGTGTGAGCTTGTATGGTAAAATTTTGGCAAAATATTGGCTAGATTTTTTTTTCCTATGGAAGATACTTGTGTCACCATGAGCACCATCAATTTCTTACTTGGTGTAATCTTAACTGAGATCAAAATTTAAATCGTTCAAACAATTTGTTAGAGTACATTTATAGTACAAATCATAAAAGTCACCTTTTTAAAATGCAAGTCTATGGGACAGGTCCGTTTTGGATGGATTGGAGATGGAATAATTGTAAATCCTTCTACATACATGTGGAAAAGCACATTTATGACCTTGTATGACACACCTTCAATGTTGTATCGTGCATTCTAGAGTAGTTCCAAAACATGGAAGAATCAAATGAATAGGTGAAGACCATAGATGAGATGATTCACGAGAGGTGAGCATATGGGTCATGAGGCATTAAGAAACATCATGGAATGAAAACGACTTCCTTAGGATCTTATTTAATATTCTCCAACTCAAGAGCCTTAAACAAGTCCTCTAACCAACACACATGAACTTTGTATGGGGTTTTTGGTTTCCAAGTGGAATACAGACACCATGAATATGTTTTATAGAATAAAATATGTGTTGGTGCATAAACATGGTCAAGGGTGAAACAACAACCTTAATCCCTAATTGAACCTTCCCTATTTTAACCTTCTCGAGCTCAACCACCATGAAAAACACCTAGAAATAATGACAAAATCCCTCTACAGGGAGTCTTCGACATCAAAGTTAAATATGGATACCATTATGAGGTGTTAAGCATCATGGATGGGTCTCCATCCCTTGACTATATTCAAGGGAGGGAGGGAAGAGACTCAAACCCTAAATGTTGTTTCTAGGTTCAAACATTATGGTTAAGTCCTCGAACCACCACATATGACTTCTATCGATTATTAATCACCTCTAAGGTTGCTCTAGGTGCTATGACTAGGTTATTTGTGAACCAATAATGGGTCTTCAGTTATACCAAAGGTTAAGGGAGGACTATAAATGTATTTTCCCTAAGTGATTCTTCTCAGGCTTAATTTCCACGAAAAACACCTACAATCCACAAAACAATCCCTCTCTTTGGGATATTTTGACTATGAGTGATTTCCAAAGAAAATTATGATGTTTTTAGTAAATGATCTGAAATGGATCTGAAATCTCGAATGGTTGTAAGAATCGGTACCAAGTGAAAAATTCAACAATTTATGAAGGTTAGAAAAATGATGGAAGAAATGAAAATATAATTTAAGTGGAATAATACAAAATGAAAAGAAAAAATGGATTGATTAAAAATAAAAATAAAATGGAATAGGAGAAGAGAAGAGACTGAGGGATGGGAATTGAAAGGTCACCGATGTTTTCCATTTCCTTACCCAAACTCTACCTATTACCTTATTTTCTTTCATTCTCAATGGGTATTTTGGCAAAAGAGATGAGGATGAAAAGATCCATAGGGTGCAGTGTACTAGAGATTACTGAAATAGATCGAGAAAAAAATCATAACTAGCTTTACCACTTGGGTTTCCAGGGTAAATACTCTATCTTGTGTGATGAAAATTTCTCAATGGCTATGTTAATGGTTATTATTGAGTAATTTTTGATCCATATATGTGAAAATTCTAGAGTAGGTCCAAAACATGGTGGAATCAAATCAAGAGGTGAAGACCATAGATGAGATGATTCACGAGAAGTGAGAATATGGGTCACGAGGCCTTACCCAACATCATGAAATGAAAACAACTTCCTTATGATCTTATTTAAGATTCTACAACTCAAGATACTTACAAAGGTCCTCGAACCAGCACAAAGAAACTTTGTAGGGGGATTTTGTCTTCCAAGTGGGACACATATACACCATGAATAGATTTTATAGACTAAAATATGTGTTTATGCATAAACATGGTCAAGGGGGAAACAAAAATCTTAATCCCTAATTGAACCTTCTCGATCTCAACCACCATGAACAACACCTAGAAATAATGACAAAATCCCAATCCATGGAGTCTTTGGCATCCAAGTTAAATGTGGATACCATTATGGGTTGTTGAGCATCATGGATTGGTCTCAATCCCTTTAATATATTCAAGGGAGGGAGGGAAGAGACTCAATCCCTAAATGTTTTTTCTAGGTTCAAAAATTATGGTCAAGGCCTGAAACCACCACATATGAATTCTATCAGTTATTAATCACCTTGAAGGGTTCTCTAGGTGTTATGACTAGGTTAGTTGTGAACCAATAATGGGTCTTGAGTCCTACCAAAGGTTAAGGGATGACGACAAGAGAATTTTGTTAAATTTCGCAGCATCAATATTCATTCTCCAATGAGAGGCTATACGGGCCACCTTGAGGCTAACCACGGGAGATTTGGAGAATCAACTAGTCTTGTGAGGTATTGAAAAAATCCAGGGGGAACGTACAACCTCTATTAGTGAAACCAAAAGTCAAGATGAATGAGATGTTATATGATCTTATGAGTCAAGGCAAGGAAAAGGTAGAAGCCTTGTAAGTCTAAGACAAAATTCAAGATGTAAGTCTAATGAAAAATTTAGGGGGAATGCACAACCTCTATGAGCATAGATAGACTAGTGAAACATTCAGGGGGTATGTACAACCTCCATGATCCTAGTCAAGCCTTGTGAGCGATGAGAAAAAGTCAAGGCATCTAGAAAACGCAAGGTTGAACATAAAATTCCTATGAGATAGAAACAAGCAATGCTTGTGATATTTCAAATGATGTAAATGTATTTATCTAGTGCATTGTCATGTGTAACACCATCCACCATGAATAAATTTGAATTTCCATGTAAAGAGTCGAGTTGTAAAAGTCAAAATTGCATGTCTAGGTCAAAGTCAAAGTTGTCAAGTTTGTTGCATTTCGCATGCATGCATGATGTCATTTTGCATGAATGCATGTTGATTTTCATGTTTCATTTTGATTTTCATGTTGCATGCATGATGTCGATTTGCATGCATGCATGAATATTTTCATGCATGCATGTCAAGTTGCATGCATGTCATGTGCATGCTGAGGAGTTTACATGCATAGTCAACATCAATTCACTTGTTGAGTTGGCATAACATGTAGTGCCATGTCAAGGGTGAGTTGTAACTGAAGTGTAAATTCAAGTTCTAAATTCAACCTCAATTGTAAAGATGAGTTATGATAAGCATGCATTCAAGCATCTATTTTGAGCCCTCCCTTCTTCCTCCTTACGTATAGAGGTCGGCCCTCTTTACCATTCATCAAAGACTAGCGTATGAGTGATAGGGAGAAGGTGCATATCATTCCATAACACATGAGCACATATCATACCTGAAACAGAGGCATATAACATTCAACTAAGGTGATATATCAGAACATAAAAAACAACATATATCAGTGATGTAATGGGTGTGTATCAGTCCAGCTCAAATCTGCATATAACAGTCCAAGAACAAATCTCATATTAGTCTATTAAGGTAGTGAATATCAGTCATAAGGAGGATTCTATAAAATTCAATAAAGGTAGGCATATCAGTCCAATAATAGGAATCTATAATAGTAAAATAAAGGGTAAGATATAAGTCCAAGAATGTAGCAAGGTACACCTTCAAGGATGGCCTATAGCAGAGTTTATAACACAGTTTTAGTAAGTGATATGATAAAGATGCACCTAAAAAAATAGTAGTAAGATATATTTTGTATCATTATGCTTAAGAATTAATTTGGTTGGGATAATACATGCTAATCAATCCATTCAAAGAGGATTCTTAGGATTTTCTTTTGAATAAATAATATTGTATTGTTTTTACTAACATAATTTTTACTTTTGAAATAATCTATTGGAAAAACCTAGTATCATTTAATGAAAACAATGTTAGGATCTTGTATATGTTTACAATCTATAGTGCAAAAAATAGTGTATGTTCCACTTATTCAAGTGTGTAATGATTCCTTCTTTTCATAAGGATGTTCTTGATTTAGTTTTTCACCTTAAAGTGATATTAAATAAAACTCTTCATATAAAATCTTAAGCCACCTTGAAAATTTGATCATTATATGAAACTATTAAGGTCAATAAGAATGTAATGGATAAGATACACAAAAATAATTAAAAAAAACTTTAGTTATATATTCAAATATGTGAAACTTCTCTCTCAAACTATTTGTTGTCTCCTATAACATCTTCCTCTCAAGGAGGAGGAAGAAGAGACCACTTTCTATCTCCTCTTCCAAACCCATAAATGGATGATATTCCAAGTAGATCTCAAGATAATCCTAAGGCAAGTACCCTAGACTAACCACTACATGATGTTCTTAAAACCACTGTAACATTGAATGATTTCAATTTTTAAGATGGAATTTGGGGATAGTGAGAATGGAGAGGAGATGAATTTCATTCCCATTGAACACCAATGAAATTTTACTCATTGAATGTTAAGATTTTAACATACCCTTACAAAACAAATATGGTTTAGAATGTTAATACTATTTTCAAAGAGATTAAGTTTCTATTTTAGTGGCAAGATTTTTAATGGAATTTCATTTAGAATGACCTTAAATGTTGTTTGGGCACACACATATTCTTTCTCAAGTAGTCATGATGAAATGGATGTAGGTTTGGTTACATTGATTAAACCCTGATTAGCCTCAACAATTATTGGGTGTATAAATTATCACACTAAAAGTTGATAACAAAGTTTTAGTAAGTGATATGAAATGGATCTGAACTCTCAAATGGTTGTAATAATCAATACCAAGAGGAAAATTCAGAAATTCATGAAGGTTAGAAAAATGATGGAAAAATTGAAAATATAAAAGTGGAATAAGACAAAATGAAAAGAAAAAATCGATTAATTAAAAATAAAAATAAAAAGGAATAGGAGAGGAGAAGACACTGAGGAATGGGAAGTGAAAGGTCATGCATGTTTTCCATTGCATTACCCAATCTCCCTATTAACTTCTTTTCATTGATTCTCAATGGGTCTTTTGGAAAACTTTATGAGGATGAAAAGATCCATAGTTTGCAGTGTACCACAGATTACTGAAATAGATCGAGAAAACATTCATAACTAGTTTTCCCACTTGGGTTTCCATGGTAAAAACTCTATCTTGTGTGATGGAAATTTCCCAATGGCTATGTTAATGGTTGTTCTTGAATAATTGGTAATCCATATATGTGAAAATTCTCTATGAAATGTTCTCTTATTTTGTTCAATGTGATGGTTTGAGTGTGTTAATGGTCAAAATTGAGAATGGCCAATTGTATTTATGTTAGTCTTGTTGAAAAAACCATTTTTCCATTATCAATTGATTATTGCCAACAACTCTGAAGTACCCACCATCCATTGTACCTTTATATGTGAGATCTACTATTTCCATTAAGTGATTGTTTCAATTTAATAACTGGGTTTCTATTTTAATTTCAAACAGTAGATACAATTCATACTTTGAGTTCATTTTCTCTCCCTAAGGGATGCATCTCTAATCAATTTCCAAAATAAATGTCAAACCGTAAATTGAATGAATTGATCCCACTAAGGGAGAAGTCCATTTACCATGAGAAATCGACCAACAACTGAGTGGACTTCCCCAAAAATTTAATCGACTCCTCAACAAAGTAATGAATGTTGGAATATGCACAAAACCAAACTCCTTTTAAAATAATGAAGTCTGGTCGATACTTCTCCCAACATCTTGAACTACAATCTACAAAACAACCAATGCTATTTTTATTTTGAGTTAATACACCACTTGTTTCATTAATGTATGGGGATCATTAGAGGGTCAAAGAAATGCACCCACTCATATAAACATTGGATTTCTATTGTTAATCTTATGTTATGAACATGGTTTTCAATGTTCTTCTCATTCTTCAAAACCTATTTATTGGACTAAAATTCAACCTTCCTTGAAGACCCTTTCGCCACCAACTTTAGTGAAGGATCAAGAATTATATGCACTCAATTTTCATCCATATTTTTACAACAAGGGAAAATAATGGAGGGAAATTTACATAGGAATTCAATGAAGTTTATGTTGGTATTTTCCATTATATGGACATGGACATCATAGTTAGAAAGTAGTAGCCTATATTTTTCTTATTTGGTGCAGGTTAATCATGAATTTGAAACATGGAATTGGAACTTCATCAAGCTACAATTATATCTAAAAACAATGGTATACATGGCTATCCAAATAATTAAATTCCTGAAATTTTTAAACCCTTGACCTAAGATATTGGCCATGAGGACATCATGGGTTAAAATGCTAAAATAAAACCATGCAAAAATTCAAGTGTAGAGGTACTCTCCATTCTTGGTCCCCTTAGTGTTGTATATATCTCCTTTCCCTTGAGGTCTATCTCTGTTCCCTCACATTCTATATCGTTTATGTTGGGTATGTGTTATATTCTTTGCATGTGTGTGTGTGGGTGCGTCAGATTCGACAACTGTGTCTAGCGATCCCAACTTCCTTCATAATTTGTGTTGTGTGCATCAGGTGATTTCCTGGGGGATTCCTAGGGAGGTTAATACTACTTTTGGGTGTTTTTTCTACTTTAGCGGATTTTTCTATTTTTAGCGGTTTTCTAAATTAATCCCGTATTAAGGGATTAGGTTTTTGATAGCTACATAATACCTAAAACATTGTTTATATTGTATGTTGAATGGTGAAATTAATCAATAAAGAGTTGAAAGGTGTGGCTCCAAGGAAGGATGGTTTTCTCCCGGTTAAGGGCTTCCACCCTAAATCTATGTGTACTATGTGTATGAGCCATTGATTAATTTTTGTTTTGATTAAGAATATATATGCATTTCTTTACTTCAAAGGTTTAAAACTTGCATGTGGTATCAAATCTCATTTTTGGCTTCATAGGGATGCCTTTGTTGTTGAGGTTTTGGCTCGGTCTTCATAGATCAATTTTATCTTGTGTCTATGATAAACCTGGGTTTAGTGAGAGCTTTTGTAGTGGTGATTTGAGTGTAGAAAGAGGAATGGAGAGATCTTCTAAAATCAAGATAAAGAAGTTCAACGGTAAAAAAATTAAGCTATGGAATATCAATATGGAGGACCTTCTTCTAGAAAAAGAACAATGGATTGTTGTGGATCCTGGTACACAGCCTATTGGTACACAACCTATTGGCATACAGTCATCTGGTACACAACCTACTAGTACAAAAAATACTAGTACACCACCTACTGGTATGTTGAAGGATGATTGGGATAAGTTGGACATAAGAGCAAGGAGTGTTATTCAACTCTAGTTGGGAGACTCAGTGTTGTTGAATGTCTCGGGAGAATCTAAGACCAAGGAAATATGGGATAAGTTAGGGAGTTTGTATCAATCAAAGTCCCTGGTAAACAATTATTCCTTCGAAATAAGTTGTATCATCTTAGGATGGAAGATGGATATTCTGTGACAGAACATATAAATTCCTTTAATAATCTAGTAAGTCAAATCGTATCTATTAATATTACGATTGCAGAAGAATATGAGTGTATTACTTTGCTATGTTCTTTGCTAGACTTTTGGGATAATCTGGTTGTAGCAATTGGTAGTACCACTCAATATACATTGAAGTATGAGGATGTAGTTGCATCCTTGTTATCTGAAGAGATGAGGCAGAAAAGAATGAATGGTCATAGCATAGATGCTTTATTCATAAGAGGTCGTACCCAAGACTATTACAGGAAAATTCCCATACGGACAGGTGAATCCCCTCTTGGGCTCTAGACTCCTAAGAACAAGACATAAAGTTTCTAACATTGATCATTGAAATCCCTTTAAACCTAGCTAAAATAATGTATAGAGAAGAGGAAGAAGATGTAGCTTTTTGCGATGTTTTTCCTCATTCTAGTCCGAGTTGAGCTCCGAACTCCAAGCTCCTCGACAAGTCCTGCAATCCAATCAAAGACAGAACATGATTTCTATTCTACTCTGATTAGCTTGAAACCAGATCTATCTATTAAATACAAGTTCATGTAAATAAACATAATCTTGAAGGAAATAGGCCAAGCACATATATACTAATTAAAAAAAAAGTAAAGTGCTTACAACTGTAGATGCAGATGCAACAACCTCACCAAGCTTTCTTTGTCCAAACCCTTTACTCAAATGATCCACAAGCTGAATGACTATGCTTCACTGATTATCTTCCTTATGATATCATAAGTTTGATGCCTTCAATGTCTTCTAATACGACTTCTCATGAGATCATAATTTAGGTATCTCTCAATATCTCCCTTCATTTCACCATGAGAAGGCCTCCTTATATAAGCTTGGAGAGACCCAACCACCTTAGATATTCTTGGGATAGAATGAGAATCCTTCTCCATCAGTTATGGATCTTCCCTAAGATACATCCTTGACCTCAGATTCGAATCCAACCAACTCCAGAGATGAGGGGGATTTTTCCTTGATTTTCCTCAACAACCCAAGATTTCCTCAAAAAACCCAACACTCCCCTTGAATGGGGCACAGAGTGTTGCAATGCTACCCGGAAGGAGATCAAGGAGCATTGCCACTCCATGACAGTGGGTAGGGGAGAGCTATCCAACATTTCCTAAAAAATTCCCAGTGCTCCCCAAGAAGGGTGCACAGAGTGTTGGAACGCTCCCCCAAAGAAGTTCAAGGTGTGCTGGCACTCCCTGACAATGGGTAGGGGAGCACTGGCCTTCAAAATTCATTTTTAAGTGGTTTTTTTCATGGAAAAATATGTGTACTCTTCATCAAATGATTTATTCTTCTTTAACCAGTCTCTAAGGTTGTCTTCAAGTGTTCCTTGTGATGTCATTCGAGACACGACATGAGCAAGATGATTGTATGATGTATGCGACACTTGTGACACTTATGGCCAAAATGCACCACTTGCGAAACTTGTAAGGATGACAATAGGACATCATTGAAATGATTAATTTTGATGTGGAACATATTTCCCCCCAAAGTGCGAAGTTAGAAGACAAAAACTGATGAATGAAGTAGTTTGTAGACTTTGTCGAGTAAGGGTATGGACTAAGAGAACCTGGCAGAAGATACACACAACCATAAAACAAACATTATGACCTATTTCAAACCCAAGGCAGACATACCTATTCTTGATTGATAAATACTTTCAAGGTATGGCCGCCATAAGATACACTGTAGATCCATAATTATATTAACAAAAAGTATAACCACCAAATATACAATGTGAATCTATACTTCCATGACATGAACTGATCGTAGCCACAAAAAATACACAGTATATCTATGAGATGACAAGACATAGCCACAGACCAATACAAAGTAGATCTATGTGACAGTATATGTGTCAATATTCAAGAGAAACTCCATCGCAACCTATGCAAAGTACATACCAGAGTGATCACTCAACCTAGGGTATTCTTACCAATCTTGATGTGGTACGAGTCTAACCATGTGAACATGGCATAAACCACTTGATTACTGATCAATGATTAAACCGTTAACAAGTGTGAGGGAAATCACCATTGATATCAATGATTCCCAAGGTACCCTAGTACATTCTAGTGAATGTGAGTAGATGAGCTGAAGTCAAACATCTGTGGAATCATTTGATTAGGGGTCAATGATGTAAACCCATTGTCGGAAGTGAGGAGGCCTGCCATTGAGGCATGCAGGTCCCAAGGTACTAACTGGTTTCTAAGTCTAGTTCCTGGATAATGTGTTGAAGTCGACAAGAATAGACTCGTTACAGGAGGGCCTTGATGTATCCCCCATCAACGACATGAAACTAACATAGAGATGTAAATTCATAGATCAAATGAACATGGACTGACATAGGTATTGAAACAAGATATTTGTGATGGATGACTCTCAAGGAAGATACTTCCCTTGAACACTGAGGCACAACAGTAGAATCATGACATGGACCAAAACATGATGATGAAGTGGACAGTGTGAATTTCATCGAGTGAACCAAAGGAGTAAAGAAACTCAGAGTATTGGTTTACTATAGAGGTTCAATAGATTAAAATGTATGCAAAGACAAAGTGTCATGTTCAAGGGAGACCATAAGAGTGATTGGTGATGTTTTCAAGAACTACTTGGCTTTCTTCCTTCAAAATTTTCCCCCATCCAGATAGACGAGTACCCCTTTTTAATTTAACGACCTTGAGGAGGGTAACACATGCTCGATATATCTCACCTTCGGTAAGTCCCTCTTCCTTTGTTTAACGAACTAGAAGAAGTAGGGGTTCGGTCCCATATGGACCCTTCAATGTGTGATTTTTTAACAAGTCCATAGAAGGTAAACTCTATTATTTTTCATGTTTAGAGATTCTGAAAAGAACATAAAGACAACTCCAAGGTTGTCCTTTTTTGTAATGTTTTTCTCACAAGGCCGAAAAAGAGATAAATTCTCACTCGAAAGAATCCCTTTCAAACCTTTTAACGAGTGGGAAAGGAAGAAAGATCACTCAGCAATCTTTTCATGTTTAGAGAGTCTAAAAAGAGCTTAAAGGAGACTCCAGGGGGTTCCTTTTTTTGTATAACCTTTACGAGTCTGAAAAAGAGATAAAAGTTTACTTGGTTGCATTCTCATGTTTTTTCGAGCATGAGAAGGAACCAAGATCATGCTCGTTATTGGTTTCATTTTTACACAAGATTAAAACAAAATTAAACAATGCTTCTAAATTCCCAACGTAACTTCCAAAGGTTGGGATACCCATGGATGGTTGGTAATCTGCCCCCAGCTTGAAAAGCTAGTGGCATAACTCCAAAATGATAATTAAAGGCTAGAGACATGCCCCCCAAGCTTCAATTCATTCACCGACTTTGAGGTTGTCACCAATTTTTGAACTAGATGGAGAAAAAGTATTTAGGTGGATGAAATGAAGGTTCAAATACGATACCTAACGAAAGAATTGACTTGACATCTACGAGATCTAGTGAAAGACTCGACCTGATATGAGAGGTGTTTGTTTCATTTTTTAATGAGCTTGATATAGGAAAATAACTATGCTCAAGGATCCGGGTTCAATCCCCAGAGTTCTGTTTCATTTTTTAACGAGCTTACTACAGAGAAGCAAAACTATTCTTATGACCCCTGTTTCATTTTTTAACAAGCTTGCCACAGAGAAGAGAAACTATGCTCGTGACCTCTTATTGATTAGCGCTTCCAAGAGGATAATGATCTAGAAGGAAACCATGTCAAGGGACAAAACTTGGTCATGGATTATAAGAGATCTTCACTAGATGGAAGAAAAATTCTCTGGATGGAACACATGTCAAGGGTCACGTCAGGGGTAAGGAGATCATGCTCTAAATACCCTACTGAAGATATCACCATGTCAACTACCAGATCTAAGGCATCTTCATTTTCATCTGAAGGCATGGGAGACAATGCCACATAATTTTCCTGTGGCAAGGCTGATATCGACTATATATAAGACCCGTTTAGGGAGTTCATTGGGTTGGTAATCAAGTCAGGATGAATGGATGAAAGTTGATCAATAGCCACGATTCTTCCATCGTACGGGAAAGATATCACATGAAAAAGAGTGGACACAATAACTTTCATGGCATAGACATAATCTCTCCCAAGGAGTAAATCGAAATCCAAGGGGTCCTAGACTACCATAACATCAATGAAGATAGTTTTCCCTCCCAAAGTTACTGGAAACTAAGGAAGGCCTACTAAAGGGTAACTAGTTCTTCTGTTAAAAGTGAACAAAGTCTGGGTAACCGACACAAGCTCAGGATAACCCAAATCTTGCCAAGCAATAAAGGAAAATATACTAATGGATGAACCTTCATCTATCAGTGCATGAGGAACGTCCCAACCATAAACCTGTACTATAATATTTAAAGGAATGTGAGAGGGAAGAAGAGGTCTAGTTAGCACACCCCAATAAAAAAGGATGGCCTTATTACTTGGAGTGGGTTTCGTGGGAGAAGGAGGAATGCCCCCCATCATGGTAGATTTTGTATCAATGAGAAAAATGTGGGAAGAATGAGGTTTAATCTCTAGTGGGAGAGTAGGATCGATTGATAACGACATCAAATAAACCACTTGGGTTTCATTCTCCAAGGGGAGAATGAGGTCCACAGGTATAAACAGATCGATCGATTAGGTTGCATTCTTGAACGGGAGAGGGGGATTGACTGAAGATGGGATCGGATCAACCACTTTGTCAACTGTGTCAACTAAGGACATGACTAAATTGACAGCATGATCAATCAGACTGACCCATGAAGGGACCGGATAAACCATTTTGGAACTTGTTGGAGGAGGAGTGGGATTGACCACGTTGGCACTCTTCAGATGAAGGGTGGGACTGACCAATGACGAGACTGGATCAGTCACTTGGGTTTCACTTTTTAGATGAAAAGTGGGGCTGATCGATGATGGAATTGGATCATCTACTTTGGTTAGTGTTTCAACTAAGGATGGAACTAGATTGACCACTTGATAAACCAGACTGACTGAGGATGGAATCGGATTGACCATTCCATCAACTAACCATGGGTTCGGGGAAATCTTACGATAACTAGTTGGAAGTTGAAGAATTTACAAAAGATAAGAAGCCTCGTCCATACGAGGACAAAGGTGATAATAATGATCACTTTCGCATAACATACAAGGAAATTTGACAGTTTTCTTCTTCTTACCAACCTTAACATCACTAGTTGACGGGGTGTCACCAACATGTCTAGTAGAGGTCGATGATGTGGAGGACCACATTTCTAAGACCTTGGGAAGACCAGGGCAATCCCTTAGAAAGTGGTCACCCTTACAAAGATTGTAACGGAATTTGGGTTTCATATTCTTCGTTGGAGTCTTGTTGACCTCATCAACACTCCTAGTACAGTGAATAGTAGATGGTTGCTTGGATCCAAAATCTAGTATGGTTGGAGGCTTGGTCCTTTTTTCTTCTTATCAACCTAGATACTTGCTTTAGAGCTTTCACTTGGCAAAGAAGGAGAAAGGGAAGACTTAATTTGTGAATAAGGAGAGAAGTTGACATGAGTTTGATGTGTGGGTGTTGTACTTACATCTGAAGCATTAGGTGAAGTTGAAGCACTAGGAAGATTTGAGATCACTGGAGTGGGGAACAACCAAACCGATAATCCGATGGTGAGTCCTGGAAGACTTAGTGTGGCAATTTATGGAGGACCAAAGTTACCAAAAGAAGGAAAGGTGAAAGGTTTCCTGGGACAAGGGGTTCCTCCATTGGTACTCCCAAGATTCGATGCCATTAACATTGACTCGACCTAAGGTCCACTAAGTAAAACAAACAACAGACGCTATGAATCTAAGAAGAAAACAATCAAACAAAACTTCTCACAATGAAACCACTAGTTGGTGATGAAATCCAACGTCACGAGATAAATATAGGAAGGGGCAGGGATAGAGTTGGTGGATTAGTTATGTTGGCGACCTGCTTAATGGGCCTTTGTGCAAGCTTCCATGCAGTAATTGTGGATTTACCCTCCAAGGAGCCTGAGTAATTTTGACCAATGTTTGTTTGAGGTACAATGAGACTTCCCTTCACTGTCACCTCATGTAAGACCCTGAATATTATGGCTACTAAGGTCACAAGCTCCCATTCATCCCCTGGGAATTTAAATTCGACAGTCCATTCCGAATGTATGGATGGATAATAAGTCTGAAATCCTTCGAGAGAACTAAGGACAAGTGGACTGGTAGAGCTCCACAGGACCCCGAATGGATTCATAATTCATGAAGCACGAGACCAAATGAAGATAGTTGAGCCTCAAGAAGAACCCCTAATATACGATCTAACTAGTATGAACGGTTGAACGACAGAGGGATAATCTTCATAACTCTCCTGAACACGACCTCGTGCGTAGCCCCTGTGTGAGAGGGGGATCACAATAAGCTTAAAAGAAAATTGGATTTTCTCTCCCTAAATATGCTAAGTTTGTTTGACAACTTCAGAAATTTATTCTTTCAACCTATTCCAAATCCCTACACCTTAAGCTAATGTAGGTTTGATAATAAAAAAAATGTCTGATAAATTTTAGTTTAACGCTTGATTTTAAGGTTGTTGTTTACTCAAGAGGAACATGGAGTGGACTAAATGATGTTTTTATTGACTCTAAACAATGCAAAGAAATGAGAAAGAAAATACTTCACTTCAATGAAATCTATATTACGAGAAGGAGAAAATGTTTATCATTCCAGATGCACAATGTCCCAAAATGCCAAAAACCATGCAATTTCGCTACTTCAAATGCAAGATATTTTCACTACCCAAAAGAAAGAATGAAAGTATCTTCTTTGTTTTATTATGATGTATACAAAAATTAAACACCAATCCTTCAATGCTCCACAACTTTCAATCAAAAGAAAGAGTCATATGCAGATGCAAAAGACACGAAGCGACAAAGGTTTCAAAAAAAGCATGCACTCAAAGCAATGAGAACTGAAAGAAAACAAGTAGAAACTTGTTCTAACAATAAATCATTCAAGGATTCTACAACCAATCAATCATTCAAGGAACATAATAAAATTCAGAGAAGAATCCAAGAAAAAACAGGGGGAAAGAGAAATCACTCAAATTGCCTCGACAAAATAAGCAGCTAGAAAGGGAAATTTCACATTTCGAAAAATGTTTAAAGATATAATAAATAAAATAAGGAGTGATAAGAACCAAATATCAACCTAAATAACCTCACAAACCAATCACAAAGTTTGGGTAAATACTTCCACAAAACAAGCTGAGAAAATCTGAGCAAAAAAGTGCAAAACTCCTCCAAAAAGGAGACCAACACTCCCTATCTCAAGGGTATAGAGTTTTGAAGTGAAATCACTTCATGGGAGTGCTAGAGATATGATATGGCCTATAGGGGGGCGTTTATCCACCCATAAATTCAAAAAATAGTCAAACAAATGAAGAAAAACTCTCCCAGAATGCATAAAAATTGGTGAAATTGCTAGTGAAGGTAGGAGAAGGCTAATGGATGATGAACAAATAGTAAAGGTGATATGAAAGGTGGGAAAATATAAGTAAATAAAAAAGGAATTTTTTGGGAAGAAATACCTCAAAATATCAAATGGAAGAGTGGATATATCTTTGAACTTCCCTACAACAGCTTTCATTCAATCAGATAAATGAAAAAAACAGTAGATCGACTCCAAATCTCAAAGAAGAAGAATGAATCAAAGTAAGGAAGGAAGAAATTTCAAAAATACAAACAAATCATAATCAATCCTTATAAATCAATATGTTTGAGGCCAAACAAGGACACACTAGGATGGTATTGAATCTGAGCAGATGAATCGGCAAAAAACCACACTCGGAGAGGGATTCTCTAAAGAGTTTTAAGCAGAAAAAGACCAATGCTTTGGTGTCAAGGGAAATAGAGCATTGAAACACTCTTGTGGGAGCCTACAAGGGAGTTCCAGTGCCCTCGTGGTAGATGAAGGGGAGCGTTGGGCTCTCAGAACTCAAAAACTTTCCCAAAAATAAAAAATAAAACTCAAAAACGATCAAAAATTCAGTGTGTATAAGATGAATCCAAGAACCAAGAAAACATATAAGAATAAGAGACACAACATTAATAATATCTAAAGCTGAGCAAAGGAAAAAAACAATATGAAGGAAGGAAACCAAAACTGGAAGCTTCGGTCCCCAGTGGAGTCGCCTATTTATGTTACAGGGAAATTCCCCTGTAGATAGGTGAATCCCCTCTTATGCTCTAGACTCCTAAGACCAATATAGAAAGGTGATAACATTGATCATTGGCATCCCTTTAAACCTAGCTAAACTAATTTATATAGAAGAGGAAGAAGATGTACCTTTGTGCGATGTTTTTCATCATTCTAGTCTTAGTTGAGCTCCGATATCCAAGCTCCTTGACAAGTCCTGCAATCCAATCAAAGAAAAAACATGCTTCCTATTATACTATGAATAAATTGAAACTAGATCTATCTATTAAACACAAGTTCATGTAAATAAACATAATCTTGAAGGAAACAATCCAAGCACATATATACTAATGAAAACAAAGTAAAGTGCTTACAACTGTACATGTAGATGCAATAGCCTCACCAATATCTCTTTGTCCAAACCCTTTGCTCAAATGATCCACAAGCATAATGAATATGCTTCATTTATTATCTTCCTTATGAGATCATAAGTTTGATGCCTTCAGTGTCTTCTAATACCACCTCTCATGAGATAATAAGTTAGGTATCTCTCAATATCTCCCTTCATTTCACCATGAGAAGGCCTCCTTATATAAGTTTGGAGAGACCCAACCACCTTAGAGATTCTTGGGATAGGCTGAGAATACTTATCCATCAGTTGTGTATCTTCCATAATATAAATCCTTGACCTCAGATTTGAATCCAACCAACTCCAAAGATGAGGGGGACTTTTCCCTGATTTTCCTCAACAACCCAAGATTTCCTCAAAAAGCCTAGTGCTCCCCTAGAATGGGGCACATCATGTTGCAACACTCCCCCAAAGGAGGGAAAGGAGCATTGGCACTCCTTGACAGTGGGTAGGGGAGAAATACCCAAAATTTCCTCAAAAAATCCTAGCGCTCCCCAAGAAGGGTGCACAGAGTGCTGGAATGCTCCCCAAAGAAGGTCAAAGAGTGCTGACACTCCTTGACAGTGGGTAGGGGAGCGTTGGCCTTCAAAATTCATTTTTAAGTGGTTTTTTCCATGGAAAAAGATTTGTACTCTTCATCAAATGATTTCTTCTTATTTAACCAGTCTCTAAGTGTGTCTTCAAGTTTTCCTTGTGATTTCATTCAAGACACGACATGGACAAGATGACTATATGATGTCTCTGACACTTGCGACACTTGTGGACAAAATGTGACACTTGTGACACTTGTAATGTCGATAATAGGTCATCATTGAAATGATTAATTTTGATGTGTAACAAAGACAGGAATCCTGGTTAGTCTTCAGGGGGGAGATCTAAATCTACAGGTAGATCCAATTCTCTAGGAAAATATTTGAGGAAATATTGGAAGTGTGGTAAAATAAGGAATTATAAGAAATATTTCAAGTTTAAGAAGGTTGATAAACCAAACGGATCTGATAGTACCTCTTCCATAGAGGAAAAAACCTTTACTGAAGAAGGAGGTGATGTTTACCTGGCATCTATAGGTACACATGCAGACTGTGATGTATGGTTGATCGAATCAGATGCATCATATCATATGACTCCTCATAGGGAGTGGTTCTGTGAATATGAAAAATATGATGGTGGTAATGTATTCCTAGGAGATGACTTGACAACATAAATCATGGGACATGGAAGGGTTAATTGTTTCTAAAATTTGGAAGGATTATAACTCTCACTGGGGTTATGCACATTCCAAAACTAGCCAGGAGCATAATATATGTAAGAAAGTTGCATGAGTTGCATGATGCAGGAGTAGATACTGTATTGGGAAAGGGCACTTGCAAGATGGTATGAGGGGCAATGGTGTTGATTAGGGGAGTTCAGTGTGGGAATATGTATAATTTGTTGGGAATAACTTATACTAATGGGTGTAACAGTTATGTTGTCCCTGAGCAGATAAATGAAGGAGAAAATACCAATATTTTCCCTGAAATGAAGACCATGTTGTGGCATCAAAGACTGGGGCATATTGGAGAAAAGGGCCTTTGAACACTACGCGGTAAAGGTATGGTTGAAGGTATGTCTAATTGCACTTTAGATTTTGATTTTTGTGAACATTACGTATATGGTAAAAGGAATCGAGTAAGATTCCCAACTGGTGCTACAAGAGAAAAAGCTATCGTAGAGTTGATACACAATGATGTGTTTGGACCTGTTCCTGTTCCATCCCTAGGTAAATCTATGTATTATGTTTCATTCATAGCTTTTTTCTCAAGGAACAAATGGATTTATTTTCTTACAAATAAATATGACATATTTGATAAATTTAAAGAGTTTAAGGATCTGGTAGAAAATCAGACAGAAAAGAAAATAAAGGTATTGAGGACAGATAATGGTGGAGAATTATGTGCAAATGAATTCAAAGAATTCTGTAATAAGTGTGGTATAGCAAGGTAAAAGACTACTTCATAAACACATCATTAGGAAGGATTTGCAGAAAGGATGAATAGGACACTGATGGAAAAAGAAAGTAGCATGCTTAGTGGTGTCGATTTAGGACATGAATTCAGGGCTGAGGCAGTGGGTACAACATGTTACCTGGTCAATCAATTACCCTCATCAGCATTGGATGATAAAAATCCACACAAGGTATGTACTGGCAAGAAACCCTCTCTTAAACATCTTAGAGTGTTTGGTTGTGATGCTTATGTACATGTTCCAAAGGAAAATAGGAGTAAGCTGGATAATAAAGCTGAAAATTGTATCTTTATTGGTTATAAATATGGTTTGAAAGGCTATAAGATTTGGAACCCAGAAACTAAGAAGATTGTTTATAGTCGGGATGTTGTTTTTAGAGAGGTAAAAGATGTTTCCAAACAAGAATTCATACCAAGGAAAGAAGAACCCGAGAAAATAGATCTTGAGTTGGATGATGAAAAATATGAATCATCTAAAGAAGATGAAGTAGAAGAAGAAGAACCTGATACCCTAGTATTGAGGAGATCAGTGAGATAAAGAAGGCAAACAAAAAGGTAGAGTCCAATTGATTTTCATTCCAATTTTTCTTTATCTATTACTGATGATGATCCTAGAACTGTCAGGGAAGCAATGAATTTAGAGGATAGTAAATTATGTAAGAATTCCATGTTTGAAGAAATGGATGCCTTGGATTATAATGAAGCATGGGATATAATTGAGTTGGCAGCTGGAAGAAAATTTGTTGGTAGAAAATGGTTTTTTAAGAAGAAGTTTAATGCAAAAGGAAAAGTGGACAAATACAAAGCTTGGTTAGTAGAAAAAGGTTATTCCCAAGTAGAGGGAATTGAATTTGGTGAGATTTTTTCTCCTATTGCCAAGTTAACGTCTATTAGATTTATTTTATCTATTGTTGTTGCTTTTGATCTTGAAGTGGAATAGATGGATGTGAAGACAACATTCCTACATGGGGATCTGGAAGAAGAAATCTACATGAAGAAACCATAAGGATTTGTAGTGAAGAGAAAGAAAGAGATGGTTTGTAAGATAAATAAGTCACTATATGGTCTGAAGAAATCACCTAGGATGTGGTACCAAAATTTTGACACATACATCCTTGGAGTGGGATTTGTGAGAAACAGGGCTGATCACTATGTATATTCCAAGCAAGTTGGTAATCACTTCATTTATGTAGCGTTGTATGTTGATGACATGTTGATGGTAGGAAATAACAGGGATGTTATCAAGGAGGTGAAATCACATCTATCCTCGAAATTTTACATGAAGGATCTCAGTGTTGCTAAATTCATTCTGGGAATGGAGATTAAAATAGATTGTGCAAACAGGAAACTCTGGTTGAATCAGAGAAAATATGTTGAGATGATATTGCAGAGGTTTAATATGCATGGAAGTAAACCAATCAAGGTTCTTGTTCCTATAGGTGTAAAGTTATATGCAGATCAGTGTCCCAAGACAAAAGAAGAAGAAGAGGGCATGTCCCATGTTCTGTATGCCAGTGAAGTTGGCAGTTTGATGTATGCAATGGTCTGTACTATACCAGACATTGCACATGCAGGAGGATTTTTGAGTAGGTATATGTCAAAAATAGGGAAGGAGCATTGGACATCAGTAAAGAGTGTCTTCACGTATCTTTGTGGCACTATCAGTTATGGATTGTGCTACCAAGGAAGACCAGGATTGGACATAGTGGTGGACATACATGGGTTTGTTGATGCTGACTGGGTTGGAGATCTAGATCATAGAAGATCTACAAGTGGGTATCTGTTTAACCTATTTGGAGGAGAAATCAGTTGGATGAGAAAAAGAAAAGTTGTAGTGGCACTCTTAACTACAGAAGCTGAATACATGGAAGCCACTCATGCAAGCAAGGAAGTAGTATGGTTACAAATATTGTGTTTATGTATTGGGTTGGTACAAGAAGTAGCGAGATTATATTGTGACAGTCAGAGTGCAATCTTCCTGTAAAAGAACCCAACTTATCATTCAAAGACAAAACATCTTGATGTTCCATATCACTTTGTGAGAGACATGGTTGAAGAAAAGAAGGTGTTTCTAGAAAAGGTTGACACTTTGAAGAATGTTGCAGATTCATTGACAAAGTCTGTGAGCACAAAGAAGTTCTTTTAGTGTAGAGTAACAATGGGCATTGTTGCCTTGGATTGTTGACTATGTATGCATGTGAACCCTCGTATGGAAATAAAACAACAAGTGGGAGGATGTTGGGTATGTGTTATATTCTTTGCATGTGTGTGTGTGGGCACGTCAGATTCGACAACTGCGTCTAACGATCCCAACTTCCATTTTTGGGCAGTTTTTTCTATTTTAACGGATTTTGCTATTTTTAGCGATTTTCTAAATTAATCCTGGATTAAGGGATTAGGGTTTTGGTAGCTACGAAATACCTAAAACATTGTATATATTGTATGGTGAACGGTGAAATTAATACAATAAAGAGTTGAAAGGTGTGGCTCCAAGGAAGGTTGGTTTTCTCCTAGTTAAGGGCTTCTAGCATAAATCTATCTGCACTATGTGTATGAGTCATTGATTAATTTATGTTTTTCTTAAGAATTTGTATGCATTTATTTACTTCAGAGTTTTAAAACTTACACTTTCCCTAGGTCTCTATATCCTTTCCCTTTATCTCTATCTCCTCATCCTTGGTCTCTATCTCCTTGTCATCACAATCTATATACTTACCCTCAGTCTCTATATCCTTACCCTCAGTCTCTATCTCTTTTCCCTAGGCACTTTGTACCTCCTTTCCCTCGATGGTTTCTATCTCCTTTCCATCTATGATCTATATCTCCTTTCCCTAAGTCTGATCTATCTCCTTTCCCTGGAGGTCTATATCATTTCCCTCGATTTATTGTTCAATGGTATCCTCACCCTCACAGTCTATGTCCATACCCTCGATTTCCTACAGAGTGATCTTCTTTCCCTTGGTCTCACGCACAATGATATATGTGTTTTTATTATTATTTATTTATTTATTTTAATTTGTCATATGTTATATGTATATACAATATTTATATTATTTTGGGTTTTTTTATTGTTTTTTTATATTTTAATTTGGGAATTATGTTATATATATATATATATATATATATATTTATATGTTTATTTGTTTATTTTGGGTTATGATATGTTCTATATATAATATACATAAATATATTATTTATATATTATATAAACATGGTATATTACAAATTATATAATGAAATATTATATTATATGTTGATAATGATGTGTAATGGGTTAATGTCATAGTCAATGTGTTTAGGATCATAGTGGTTAGAGGTTATAGTGTTTTTGGTCAAAATGTATTAAGGGAAGATGACGATGAAAACGACGATGATGAGGAGGAGGAGGAGGAAGATGAAAGTATTGTTTCTATGTGTTCTTCATTCTATCAATCAATGCATTTTTTTACTTTTTTGAGATTCCATTGGCACCCTTATAGAGGATGATATATAAATATGAAAAACAAATTGGAGTTCGGAATATGATTCATGTGATTTAATATTTTAATTTATATGTTATAGGGATTATGGGCTACAATGTTACATGTTCGGGGATATAGTGTTTATATTTTAAAAGATGACAAGTTAGAAGGGTCATGTAGTTTAGTGGTTATTTGTTAGCGTAGTTAGGGGTTAAGGGTGATATGATTTAGATATTATGGGTTATAATGGGTGATCATGATACTTGGAAGTTATGTTTTTTTCCTTGTTTTACCTTGGTGGACACTAAATGTGTCTTGGTCCATTTTTTTCACTCTTGGGAAAAATGGGTACTACTGAGAGCCATCAATATGGGTAACGTACCATTCCTTTTCATACTTAAAATTTTTTCATCTTGATTCCTTCCATTTTCCTATCTTCTAGAAGTGGCTATTTCATGTATCCAAAAAAATGTTTGTGCCTTCATCCTCCTATCAGAACAAGGGGATAGAATGTGTCCTTTTGTGATTTGCTTGTGTGGATATTGTATCTAATTGTGGCTTACTTTGTATGATTCTAATGATTCTTGCATCTCGTAATTGTTTGTATTACATGATTCTATGAGTTGTTTTTATTGATGATGTGACCATGCTGTGTTCCTTTGGAGGAGGTTTCATGATGATCTCATGCATTGTTTGGAGGCATTGCACCTTTGAGGATGAGTGTTGAGCTCCTTAATGACTTGGACTCCCTCAAGACACCTTAAATCACCTCCTGGACCTTGTAAATTATAGATATTACCTTGGGTGTTACACATATATCCATATGTGTCTCTAGAGGGTAGGAATCCCACAAGCTTGAATTTTCACCCCCTAAGGACATTAGGGTTTTGATGGATGTTGTTACACTTGTTGTGTATTAAGTAAATTGTTTTATCAAAGTGGTGATAATTTCATGCTACCTTGTATTATCTTGGATAAACCTTGGTTTTGAAACCCTAGGGAGGTTTGTCTTATGCCCAACATATCCCTAATTTTCTCTAAGGACCCATGGAAAAGGATTTTGTGGTTGAGTTCAAAAATGGATTTTATATTCTTAGAATTTTTTTCACTCTCATCATTTATTACTTATCATTTTTCACTCTTGTCACTCGAGGACTTACCAATAGAACTGGCCAACAATTTTGAGATTGGCATGGATGTAATGTTTGGGTTTTCACTCGATAAAATTGTGGAATACTTGTGATTGTGCTTGTAGATATTCCTACAAGATGGCATATTGAACAAGGAGACATTGAAGGGATAGGCCTCAAACCCAATATGTTGGTACCGTGATGTATGTGTGCATTGGAAATTCCCTATCATTTGATGTAACATAATTTTGAGAGAACTATGTTTCTCCAAATTTTCGTATGGATAATAGAGTAAACATCATAATCAACTAAAATACTAACAAAGATGATCTAATTTCCCATAGGACCTTACGTCTTTTGAAGGGTAGGGGGTTGCCTTGGTTTTAGCACCTCACGAATGGCCCAAAACAAATCAAAAAAATTAATCAATGGTCTAAGTAATCCTGTAGGGGATGAGGTTTTTGGTAGTAGTCTAAGAACCATCTGTCGTGAAAGGTACTCATGGGCCAAAGTCCCATGCTTTCGAATAGTTTCGACAAAGATGATATAACAATGAAGAGAATCATGTTCATTGAAACTTCGTTGTTGCAATACTATGACAACAATGATCACATTTAAAAGGATGAAATTTTCAATGATGAAGATATCCTCTAACCCCACCCAAAAAATTGGCCTTATCATCAGATTTTACCTTTAAAAATTGTAATTTTCTTGTTTTGTTTTTTCGAATTGTCCTCAACGATCATCGAATATTTGGATATTCAAACCATAGTCGATGTCAGAATGTGGTAGGAAAATTTTGGTGGCCAGTTTTAACCATGTCCAAAGTCATTTCCATGTATCTGATGTGTGAAACACTATAATTCTTGGACGACTTTAGCATCACACTTGGAAAAAGTGGTTGACAAAAATTCCATATGTTTCTAACAATATAGGCCAAGTCATATTAATGTGATAATGGAGAATCATGTTCTGGTTGTCTGAGTTAGTAATGAAGTAGTCGTTAGGTATGTTTACTTATAGTTAGGTGTAATTATGCATAAGTGGTTCCACTGTATTCATCCTTTAAATAAAGAGGGAAGGTCAATAGGATATAGATAGAACTAAAAGAAAAAAACTCAATTGAGAAATATTTCAATGACATAAGGATGCCACCAAAGAAATATAACCAATATTTATGAAAACAAGTGTTAATGAAATTATTAAATTACTGTATCACTAATATGTAGCTAAACAATGAGAAATATAACATAATTTCAAATAGTTAGAAATCTAAAAAACAAATGAATGGCATGATTATTCAATGATGATATAATAAATGTGAACAATAACTTTACAATAACCCTATTTATGTAATATGTCGAACCTCATATTTATAATTTTTCATGTGCGAGTTGAGTTAGTGTTGATCATAAACATGTTATTGATGCTTGACACCTTGGCATTTTATGTCATTTGCAAAAAAATATGTATAATGTATAAAAATATTGAAATATACTAGAAACAATGTCATAAATAGTTTTATCATGTGCCAATAGGATTCCAATATCTAGATGAGTTCTAAAAGAAAATATTAATCAATAATCCTTCACTAAGGAATTGCGTATTCCATCACAATATAACTTAAGTTAATTATTCTATAGTCTTGTTATTTTATTGTCCAATTGTTAAATTAATTATTCTACAGGCTTATTGTTTTTCATCTTGATTAATCCTTCCATTTTACTATCTTGTATAAGTGGTTATTTCATGTATCCAAAAAAGGTTTGTGCCTTCATTCTCCTATGAGAACAAGGGGCTAGAATGTGTCCTTTTGGGAATTTCTTCTGTGGATCTTGTATCAAATTGTGGCTTACTTTGTATGATTCTAATGATTCTTGTATCTTGTAATGGTTTGTATTACATGATTATATGATTCATTCTTATTGATGATGTGACCCTAGTGTATTTCTTTGGAGGAGGTTTCATGATGATGGCATGCATTCTTTGGAGGTCGATGCACCTTTGAGGATGAGTGTTGAGATCCTTGATGACTTGGCCTTCCTAAAGACACCTTATATCACCTACTGGACTATGGAAATTGTAGATATTACCTTGTAATTTTCACATATAGCCATATGTGTCACTAGAGGGTAGGAATCCCCCAACCTAGAATTTGCAAATTAATTATTCTATAGTCTTGTTGTTTGATTTTGAAATTATTTGTGTGAGTCATGTTTGATTCTGGAAACACTCCCATACTGTCATTGCATGAGTCTAGTCTAACCATGTCAAATATTAGTCCATACAATCATAGAATGAAAAACATTCAATGTTGGCCCCATTCACATGTCACTTATAACATGGTCAAGTACATGAGAAATCACGCCTTATTTTTTGGTTTTAATAGAATAACCAAAGAATATTTGATTTTTGAATTCTTTGTTTGAGTCATGTAGGAGTCCATAAAACCTCCCATACCTTCAATGCATGTGTTTTTTTCTAACATGTCATCAAATTTCAGTCTATACAAGTACAAATTGAAAAAATATTTAACATTGGCCCCATTCACATTAATTATTCTACAGGCTTCTTGTTTGACTATCAATTTTTTTATGTGAGTCATGTTTGAGTCCGGAAACCCTCCCATACCGTTAATGCATGTGTGTAGTATAACCATGTCAAATTTCATTCCATACAATCACAAATTGAAAATAAATCAATGTTGGCCCCATTCACATGTCATTTATATGCACCGGTTTCAAGTACATGAGCAAGTGATGCCACCCAAAAAATTGTCCTTGTCTCTCTTCACATTAATTATTCTATAGGATTGTTGTTTGATTGTGAAATTGTTTGTGTGAGTCATGTTTGAGTCTGGAAACCCTCTCATATTGTCATTGCATGTGTCTAGTATAACCATGTCAAATAGTAGTCCATACAAGAACATATTGAAAAAATTTCAACATTGGCCCCATTCACATGTCACTTATAAGGAGGGTCAAGTACACGAGGAGGCACACCTTACTTTTGGGTTTTGATAGAATAACCAAATTATATTTGTTTGTTGAATTATTTTTTTGAGTCATGTCTGAGTCTAAAAACCCTCCCATACCGTCAATGTATGTTTGTTTTTCGAACATGTCACGACATTTCAATCACTACAAGCACAAACTGAAAAACAATTCAACATTGGCCCCATTCACATTAATTATTTTATAGGCTTCTTGTTTGATTGTTGAATTGTTTGTGCAAGTCATATTTGAGTTCGTAAATCCTCTCATACTGTTAATGCACGCATTTATTCTAACCATGTAAAATTTTAGTCCATACAAGAACAAATTGAAAAAATTTCAATGTTGGCCCCATTCACATGTCAATTATATGCGTTGGGTTCGAGTACATGAGTAGGCGATAACACCTAAAAAATTGGCCTTGTCACCCTTCACATTAATTATTCTATAGGATTGTAGTTTGATTGTGAAATTGTTTGTGTGAGTCATATTTGAGTCTGGAAACCCTCACATACTGTCATTACATGTGTCTAGTCTAACCATGCCAAATATCAGTCCATAAAAGCACATATTGAAAAAATTTCAACGTTGGCCCCATTCACATGTCACTTATAAGAAGGGTCAAGTACATGAGCAAGCATGCCTTATTTTTGGGTTTTGATAGAATAGACAAAGAATATTTCATTTTTGAATTCTTTTTTTGGGTCACGTCTGAGTCCACAAACCCTCCCATACCATCAATGCATGTGTGTTTTCCTAACATGTCATGAAATTTCAGTCCATACAAGCAAAAATTAAAAAAAAAATCAACATTGGCCCCATTCACATTAGTTATTCTATGTTAAGGTCCTAACCCGCACATAGGTAGATCAATGTATTCAAATGTAATAAAGGTCAATATTAATAATGCCTTTCAATAAAATAGAATAAGGCGGATGTAAGAAGACCTAATAGAAGCTTCCGCTTCTAGAAGGATCTTCCTCTAGATGCTTCTCTTAATAGACATATTTAGTATAAACAAGGGTCGAGGGTATGAAAACCCTAGATTGGAGATTATTGTAACAGAGCACTGCTCTATTGGAGGTTGCCCCCTCGAAGAGGCCTGTGAACATTTCTTTCTGAATCTAAGTGTTAATTTCTATTACAGTTCTTATATCATTTCCATGTTATTGTGGAGATTATGCTGGATATTTTACTGTTATTTTGTCATTTCTAGGATTTTATTTATGTTTTTCATATTTTGTATATATGGTATCTTGCATTCTATAGGCTTCTTATTTGATTGTCTAATTGTTTGTGCGAGTCATGTTTGAGTATGGAAAACATCCCATACTATCAAAGTATGTGTCTGGTTTAACCATGTCAAATTTTAGTCCATACAAGAACAAATTGAAAAAAAATTCAACATTGGCCCCATTCACATGTCATTTATATGCATCGGTTCCAAGTACATGAGTACACATGTCTTATTTTTTAGTTATTAAATATTATATAATATTGAATTATGTTAAATAATAATAGTTGTGCATTAACCTTTCCGAGCTTCTCTTAGTTTCGATAATTGTTTAATATTCTCTATTGAATGGAGCCAACCACGTGCAGGTGGAAGCTCATCTGCCTCCCCCC
>JZKD02S1408190.1:535902-547979 GCA_000966675.3 Picea glauca | reverse complement strand
GTCACTGATGTCCACGTGTGATAAAGGAACGAGAGGGATTTCACCTGGACGAGGAGAATCCTCTGGAGTGCCCTCAGGGGTGTCTGGATGTAAAGGGTCTGAGGCTTCCGGATGTGTAACTTTCTTAAGTGTAACTTTCTTCATGAAAATGATCTTAAAGAAGAGCTAGATCTTCTATCACCATGTCATTATCATGTCATCATCTTGATAACCAAAAATGAGGATAACAGCCCGGAGAACCAAAAACGGCTCGCTGGCCCTGAAATTCAATGCCTCGCAGGCTGGTAGGGAGATGGCTTGATGAGGGATGGGATGGTGAACCGCCCATCCGTAGAGCCATCAGGCCTGATCGGCATGAGGGTAATCATGCCACACACAACCTCACGAGAGGATAAGGCATGTGGAAGAGACGATTGAAAGGGCAGACGCGAGGGGAACTCTGGATTTTGGTTTTACGCAAAGTGAGTGATAGCAAAGAGAAAGGATTGCAACCTTCGTTCCTGGTCACTGGCAGACGGAGAGACGCAGTCCTGACAACATCATGGTCTCATCTCGGGGGTGGCTAGTGGTAAATCTGCTGGGAGTCACTACGCCTACGGTTGGGTGGAAACAAGCACCCCTCTCAACAGTTGCGTAAACCTGGTGTTATTTCTGATAAGTGTTTTGCCTCTAGCATATGAAATTATATGTATTCTGATAATTATGCTCATAAGCTGTGAAACTATGAATGTTTTCATTGTAAGAAGGTCTGTATGGTATTTTGATCAGTATTAGTAATTTTATATGCTTATAACAGGAAAACCACGCATGGCTTATGTTGATAAATGAATCTAATTATGCATAAGTTGAACCAAGTCCAACTTCCAGTCCACTCTCGGAAATTTGTTTCCCCTGATCTCTCTCTAGGAATGCCCCAGGATAGACCTCTTCACAGAGATTCCCTTCTTGGAAAGGTTTACCAAGAACCTGGAAAAAGGACTTGAATGTGCAAGTCCTAACAAACCTGTATGGAGAGGAATGACCCTCTTAGAATCCTGAAGTAGCAGCGTAGGGATAAGTATTGATCAACGGACGAGATCCTGTCAGGGAATCTGTGGTCATTCATGACCATTAAATCGAAGGAATAAACGAGGGCATTAGTTTCCTTAACCCTTTTTCCTCTATCTTCATGAATAGCGAGGAAATCAGAATCGTAGATCCCCAGGCTCCATGAGAACATCTGGACCGTTGGTTTTTCCATGTTCAAAGAGAAGTAGAGAAGGGCGTGGCATCGGGATCGATCTGAACCATCAGATCCTAGCTAGGAAACCTGACATTCGTTAGATCTATAGGGAGATAGATGAGGGTTAAGCCTCGTGAATAGGGGTGAAAGAATCCAAGCCATCCATCCGAGGAGGACAGGTGGCAAAGATCTAGGGATCTCGTGAACTTGGAGGTTCGCGAGGTAGGGGTCCAAAGGTTGGATGCTCCAAGTCACGAATGGTGAAGTCACGAGAGGATCAGAGCCATCCATCCGAGGATGATAAGTGGAAGAGATCCAGGGATCTCATGAACTCATAGGTTCACGAGGTAGGGGTCCAAAGGTTGGATGCTCCAAGTCACGAATGGCGAAGCCACGAGAGGATCAGAGCCGTCCATCCGAGGAGGACAGGTGGCAGAGATCCAGGGATCTCGTGAACTCGAAGGCTCACAAGGTAAGAGTCCAAAGGTTGGGTGCTCCAAGCAGCGAGTAGCGAAGTGCCGAGAGCCGAGCATGAGAGAACATATGGAAAAACTTCAAGGTGGGGCCCGGTGACGAACGGGTGGACACGCATCGCCTAGAGAAGGGAGTCAATGCTCTGTCGACCTCTCGTGTCTCAGGGATTCACAGGAGAAGGGCATGAGAGCTCAACACTTGGACTTACAAATTCGCGAGTAGCAAGAACGCGAGAGGGAAGATTAAATATCGCTTCTTGAGGGTTCGTGAAGGGAAGGTACCAATATTTGACGCTACAACTCGCAAAAGGGAGAGTTGTGAGCAGTACGAAGGGAAGGTCAACCTTCGCTGAATTTCAAGTCTCAGAGGATCACATAAGGGAGGATCGAGAGTTCAACCATTGAACTCACAAAGCGGTGAATAGCGAAGAGGAGCTAGAGTTTAGCCTAGCTGGTGGTCATGCGCAGAGGACTTTGACGGAAGGAAGCTATACCCTTCTCATGACCTCTAGTATCGGTGAATTGTGAAGAAATTTCGAGGGTATTTGACTCACGATTCACGAGATTGCGAGTTGTGAAAGGCACCTGGTTTGTTTGGCTTGTGGTCCTAACCCACGATCACAGGGAGGTGAATAGGGAAGAACTAGCTTGCACTAGACCCCTATAGGACTTTGGGGATTTTGTTCCTTGAGGTAGAACGATTTTTTTTTTTTTACTACGTTATAGTGGGTATGTGACACTTCCTATGGAAATATACTATCCCACTGGTTGTGGTGCTCTGTCACCAAGCTTTTTAGAAAGTCTCCCAGACTTTTGTTCACCTCTTCTGTTTGCCCATCCATCTGAGGATGATAGGTAGAACTAAACATTAAGTTAGTTCCCATTTTCTTCCATAGTGTCCTCCAGAAATGTCCAATGAATTTTGTGTCTTTGTCTGAAACTATACTTCTGGGTAAGCCATGAAGTCTAACGACCTCCTTGAAAAACAGATTGGCAATATGAGTCGCATCGTTGGTTTTCTAACATGGGATAAAATGTTCCATTTTGGAAAACCTGTCGACTACCACAAAGACTAAATCATGTCCTCTTTGTGTCCTTGGTAATCCCAATACGAAATCCATGATGATTTCATCCCATGGCCTCTCGGGTATGGGTAATGGTTGATAGAATCCCGCATTCTGCTTCCTACCCTTTGAATGCTGGCAAATTCTACATCTGTCTACAAATATCTTGACTTATGACCTCATCCCTGGCCAAAAGTATGATTTTCTCAGCTTTGCAAATGTTTTGTCATGGCCAAAATGTCCTGCCAAGCCTCCGTTGTGTTTTTCCTTTAACAGATTCTCCCTCATGGAGCAATTCAGAATACATAGTTGATTTCCTTTGAACAAAAATCCATCCTGGATCACGTACTCTATACACTGGATTTTGTCTCTGAGAATTGGGTTCTGAGCTGCTCTAAACGCTTCTCTAAAATCCTGATCAGCTGCATACATATCTTTAAGATCATCAAAGCCTAGCATCCTGACTTTGAATTCCTGCATCAGCAAACATTTCCTGCTCAAAGCATCAACCACTTTGTTAGCAGTACCTGAAATATGTTTAATTACAGATGTAAAATTCTGCATGTATTCGACCCACTTAACATGCCTCTGATTCAACTTCTCCTGTTGAGTTACATATTGCAATGCATGGTTATCACTATATAAAAAAAATTCCCTTGGAATCAGATAGTGCCTCCATTTATTTAATGCCTGTATGATGGCATAGAATTCCTTATCATATGTGGAATATTTCTCTATTGCCTCATTCAGCTTCTCACTAAAATATGCAATCGGTTTGTCCTCCTGACTCAAGACCGCTCCTATGGCAACCCCACTTGCATCACATTTCACTTGAAACGTCTTCTGGAAATCCGGCAACACCAAAACTGGTTGTTCCATAATCTTCCGTTTCAATAAATTGAAACGTTTCTCTGCCTCTTCAGTCCAATGAAAATATTTATGTCTTTTCTTGACTGTATCCATCATTGTTGCGCTAATCCCATTAAAATTCCTGATGAACTTCTGGTAGAAACTAGCCAGTCCATGAAAAATTCTCACCTCGAAAACATTTCTCGGTGATGGCCAATTTTTAATTACCTCCACCTTATCTGTATCCATCTTCAATTCATTCATTGATATGACAAATCCCAAGTAAATGAGTTCTGTCTTCATAAATGAAGATTTCCTCATGTTTACCAACAACTTCTCCTGTTGTAGTTTCTTCATTACTGCAGCTAAATGCTTCAGGTGTTCTGCTTTTGTTTTGCTGAAAATCAATATGTCATCCAGATACACAATGACAAACTTCCCGATGAATTCCCTCAGGACTTCATTCATTAACCTCATAAAGGTACTTGGCGCATTCGTTAAGCCAAATGGCATGACTATCCATTCATACAACCCTCGTTGGTTTTGAAGGCCGTCTTCCACTCATCACCTTCCCTCATACGAATATGATGATATCCGCTTTTCAGATCAACCTTTGAAAAAAATTTGGCTCCACTTAAACAGTCCATTAAATCATCCATGCATAGCAATGGAAACCTATACCTGATGGTTATTTTTTTGATGGCTCTGGAATCAGTGCACATTCTCCAGCCTCCATCTTTTTTTGGACTAAGTACCATTGGAACGGCACACGGGCTTAGGCTTTCCTTGACCAATCCTTTGTCTAGCAGCTCTTGTACCTGTCTCTTAACCTCTTTGTTCTCTTGCGGCGTCAACCTGTACGCAGATTTATTCAGCAAACTAGCTCCTGGTATGAGGTCTATATGATGACTCACACTCCTCATTGGTGGCAACGAACGAGGTAA
Organism: Picea glauca; assembly: GCA_000966675.3. NCBI lineage: Eukaryota > Viridiplantae > Streptophyta > Pinopsida > Pinales > Pinaceae > Picea > Picea glauca. The sequence continues at coordinate 543,427 of JZKD02S1408190.1, read as the reverse complement.
TTCGTCCACCACGATATCAGTGAACTCTTCCAGTATCTCTTGAATTTATCCTGGCAAATATTCTACTCTCGTGCTAGTCAAAACGATCCTTGGTTTCCTAACCACAAAGAATTGTGGATCTTCCTTCTTCTTCAGCTCCGTAAGAAGCTCCTTCCCACTCATGAGAAGCACAATATTTCTCACTTCTGGTTTTACCTCTTTATCTTTAATTGGAAGCAACATATGTTTCCTCCCATTCTTCTCTAGATTGTATGTATTCATCTTCCCATCATGAACTACGTTCCTATCATATTGCCATGGTCTGCCCAGCAATAAATGACATACATCCATAGGAATAACATCACAAAGTATTTTATCATTATACCCTCCTATCTTGAATTCAACTAAACACTGTTTAGTGATAATTACCTGATGTCCCTTATGTAGCCATGAAAATTTGTATGGGCTCGGATGATCAATCATCTCTAGCTCCAGTTTTTCCACCATCTCGGTTGAAACGAGATTATCGGTGCTACCGCTGTCAACTATAACTTTGCACACCCTGTCTTTGGTCTTGCAAGCAGTTCTGAAAAATCTGTTTCTTTGAGTTGCGTTCTCCACCTCCTTCTCAGGTGTTAAGAGAACCTTACGCATCATTAATGACCTTTCATCTTCTGCATCTTCTACTTCGGCGTCTCACCTCTATGCCTCATTGATGTGAGCTTCTCCTCCATCCTTCTTTTTATCTGGGCAGTCATAGGACTTGTGCCCATTTTTTCCACACGTGAAGCATGTGATTACTCCACCTCTGCCTCTTCCTCTACCTCTGGTACGAGGAAACATGTTATTATCAGCGTATCCTCTGCTCTGCTCTATATGCTACCCTCGTTGTTTAGTGTGTTGGCCTCGCTGAGAACTTCCACCCCTTTCGGTCCTATTCTGAGGCTTTTTCCAGTCGTCCTTGGATTTATGGAATTTATCTTGGGCAACCGATTTACCCTTGGGCTGACTCCTGCCTCGACCTCACTGTCCTTGCTTACGGCTCAGTGTCTCTTCAGCTTTCAAAGCCATTTGATATTCATCCTCCACCGTTCAGATGGTTTTCATGCTCATCTCATCCTGGATATCGTATCTCAGGCCATTCATATACCTGACAAATTTTTCATCATCGCTCTCTCGATGACCTGCTCTAATATTCAGCCTGTAGAATTCCTCCATGTATTCTTTTACCATCATCAACTTATGTCTCAGGTTCTGCATCCTCTTGAACAAAGTGATTTGATAATCTCTTGGGATGAACTTTGCCTTCATCTTTGCAATCATTCGATCCCAACTTTTAATCTTCTGCTTTCCCTTGCGGGGTCTATCTGCTTGAAGCTCATCCCACCATAGTGTTGCGTGTCCCTTCAATCTCATGATAGCATGCCTAACTTTCTTATCCTCTTCGACATCTTCATAATCAAAATAGGTGTCAAGAGCTCTAATCCAGTCTAGAAGATCTTCTGCATCTAGATTCCCTTCATAAATTGGAATGTCCATCTTTGGTTTTGAACTCATCCATGCAATAGCTTTAATTAATCTCTCATTGGCTGCATCCTCAGCTACAACTTATTCCTGTTGTTCGGCTTCGACTTCACCTTCAGAGTCACTTAGATCTCCAGCACTGGCTATGCGTCTCTGTGCTGCCTCCATATCTTCAAGTCTAGCCTGGAGATCACGTATCTCTCTTTCCATTTCTGGATTTTGCACTTGCCTTCCCCTTCTTCTCAGGTTTTCTCTTTCTTCTGGATCGGGTGACTGTCTATCCTGTCTCCTTGGCGGCATGGTGAAATTTCCTTCTCTTCTACAGAAAGCAAAGAAATTTTCTTTCTCTGATACAAACCTGACGCAGGCACGCCCGACTAGGCACTTCCGCTCTTAGGACCTTCTTTCTCCTTGGCCTGAAGAACTGAAAATCTCTTTTAATCCCCTGTCGGGAATTTTCCACACCCACATAAACTCTATTTAATAATCTCCCTGTCCAAATTGGGAAATCGGACCTCGCAGGTTCGCGAGTCTTGAAGTCACGGATTCAGGTCTCACAATTCCTCGAAACCCGATGTGGGTCAATGCCAACTCTTTCCACTCTTATCGGGACCTCAGTCGTCGAGAATTTGGTAATTACGATGTTGAAATCACTTGTCTCGCTGACCCCGGCTCCCGATATACTGATACACCAATGCGGCACGACACCTGTCCACCACTCAAATGCTTGTGGTTATTTGGGCATCGCGTTTCGGAGTTTTGCGACCCCTCCTACAATGATCTTCACGTTACCAGAAATCTCGATGCACCAATCCCCAATGCATGTGAAGACTGACTCCTCCACGTCACTGTCCCCTTGTCGCTCTATCGAACATCATGCGATCACGATTCCTGATGCTGTGAGTTCTTCACTCCCAGAGTTCACGAAGCGTCAAACCCCGACTCCTCTCCTGATACTTGACGCATGTCCTGTCGAGATCAACGGCTAGGATTTTTTTTTGGAGTTTCGAGACTCAAAAGGCCTCTAAGTTCTTAACTTCTGGAACCCCAATGCCCACACGGACTTAAACCCTATGTAGCTTCTGTCAAATAGGAGGATTGATGGTTAACCAAATGATGATCCAACGGCTCATGGTTTCTTGAGCCTACACTCTTGGTGTAGCTGTAACCTCCTCGCTAATCTGTAGAATCTGATGGTTGACGGGATTTCACAAACCCTCTTCATGAGGTCTTGACCGTCTCTCCTCCCTCCTTGAGGATTTCTTGACACGAAACCTCCTGTGCAGTCCTTCAACAGAATCGAAGGCTTTGCTCATCTTGAGCTTTCTCTAGCTCCTCAGTCTCTTTTAAAAAGAGAACCTTGTGCTCGCACTCCTTGCGGAAACCTGCTAACATTTCAGGTGTTCAGCCTCTCTTGAATCTATGCATGCCTGCAGCAACAGTTCTCCAAAGCTTCTACTTAGATTCATTACTGAGAATTCCTTCTGCTTGCGCACCTCTTGCACGGCTCCAGCAAACCAGATTCACTTCTGGGTGAACGAGAACAAGAGTTAAACTACCGAAGCCTCCATCAACACACTCCTTGCAGATGTTTTCGACTGCACTCCTTGTAGGAAATCTTCACTCAGATAGAGAAACAATTGAAAATCATTCCTCCTTTCCTTCAGATCTCAAACTCAAACATGAAATTATATGCACAGCATATCAAGGCAAATGTATAATAGGAAAACAAACATTCATGAGCATAACATCAACACATACATAGAGAGAAACATAAAACCATGAATCTGAATTAATTCCTTCTATTAATTCAAGATCTGTACATGTATGTTCTTCTACAACTCTCTGCTATTCTCCTGTGCTCTTCCTGTTTCAACTATTCCCTTGAATTATGTTACAATGTACAATGAGGGTGTCTATATCCATTTTACCTCCTTTCTAAAACTGTCTAATCTAAGAATTTAAGTCTATCTACTTGCATTAACTAATTTTAATGCCTCCTATCTACTAAGGACGAGAGCGTATCGCTCAAGATCCAATACAATATTCAAAAGTCACTTCTTCATAAATGACTTCATTTATACACTGGTGCATCAACTTCAATGAAAATTTAGAAAGTTTCGACTGGACTTGTCCAGCTGTTCATTGTTTTCTGCACTGGCTCGCTTGACGTGGGTGATGCTCCTGCATCACAAATGACCAACCCCTTCTTCCTAGAACCTCTGAGTCAAATACCTATTCACATTGACTTGGAAGAACATTGAAGTCACACTCAATAATATCTTCCAAATACCCATAGTATCGATTTTATGAAAATTATGGATGTTTGTCACTTCTAGAGGAAACATTCATCACCTCAAAGTCTCCAGTTATACCAGAGTTAAAAATTTTCTTCATTTCATCCACTTTTTTATGTGAAATTTATGACCATTGTACCACATAGCCTTATGGTGTTTTACCTGCAATATTCCAAACATGTAAAAATGACATCATCAATTGAAAATTAAGGAAATATTTTATGTTTGGAAAGTATGCAAAGAAAAAAAAAATCAATTTATACATCAATATAATTGAAAATAATTAAATAGTATGGCTTATTAATATCTTTTCAGGTTTATCTTTTAAACCATATGCTAAATCGATTTCCCTTTGTGTAGTATTGGTATCTTCATTGCGATATGCTACTTTAACCAATGAAGCCACACCTTCCCATGATAATCCTTGACCAGATTGTTTACATCGTTCAATCCATACCTCCATCCAACCAAGATTGTTTGTGACGTATAAATGTAGTGCATCCCACTCTTGACCAACTGCATGTGAGTAAAATTACATTATTTCACAAATGTATAATTACTTAACACGGTATACCTTTATAATAGGTGCATATTGAAGATTAAAAATGAAATAATTAGGTACGATAAATACATAAAAAACCAACAGTCAAATGTATTATAATTAATCTACACCATATAATAATTACCTTTCACCTTCCTTGATCTACCTTTCCCCATCAGGTACTCCCCTTCAAATTTGTTAATGGATTTTGGATCAACAATGTCATGCCTATCTAAATTGATATTAATAAATGCTAATCCTGGAAGATATTTAGTAATGTACACCATGGTATGGTATACCATATATCCCTCCACCATAGAACCCTCATGATGTGCTCTATGTCTAACTAAATCCTTCAAAAATTTAAAGTTCCTCTCAACCATCCACATTGACCTTATGTGTATAGGTCCACACAATTTAATCTCCTCTACTTGGTGTATGAGGTTGTGTTATTGTGCACTGAAAAATGATGAAGGTAGAAACATTTTCATTTCACACATTGGACGAGGAATTTCTCTCTTCCAATACTTTATATCTTCTTTATGGATTTCTTTAGATGATAACCATCTACAAGCGATGCAATAAAATCACAATATTTAATAAAAACTAAACAATATAGTACATAAGTACAGTTACTAAAACAAATGTCAAATATAAGTTCTACAATGAATTAAACAAACACTTGATGCATGAAAAATATTGCTACTTACCTCATGTATTTTACAAGATCATATATAACTTGTTTGATATTTTTGTCAAAGTTGTCTGGGAAAGATAGAGGTTGATCCGAAATTGGATCCAGAAGCCTGACAGGGCTTGAAAAAATGCTCAAAAATGAAAGTGCTTGGAATGCGATGAAACCTATGGAATTGCATCCATCTCGTCTTTCTGATTTCGACAGTATATTTACTTTGTCAAACGGACTCCGTATGGAGAAAATATCGCATTCTGTCTGAAAAGTCAAACAGGCAAAATAAATTGTTGACTGTGCAGTCCGTATAGTTCGTACGGACGCTGACATGGTAGGTCCTTACGGGTGATGTGGCAGGTCCATACATGCGACATGTGGTGGCTCCAAAGAGTGACATGTGGCAGGCAGATTTGGACATTTGGGCGCACGGCTGGACCTATCCCGAGGTGACACATGTCACCACTGTAAGGGTGACACGTGGCATGGGATGATGTCAGCAGCCTATGTTTCGGATGACATGGCGTACGAAAGATGACATGTCAGGTGGTGATGTGGCAAGCATTTATTGGTTGGAAGCTGTCGAATCAGATGTTGACACGTAGCAGTTTTCTGGGCAATGATTGGGTGCCACATAGCCCAATCGTGGGCTACCACGTGGCACCCCAGAATTGGTTGGTTGTATATTGTAAAATGTAATGGAGTCTGCGGGGTTCGACCCCCGGACCTCCCCTCCACCTTATGCCTTCACAAAGCTCGTTCGACCAATGCGCCATTACATGTTACTTAACATATATGTGAAAAGAATTGCATTTGAATTAGATTTATGTAATTTTTGGCGGGGGGGTCGGGCCGGGGCTTAGCCCCGGCCCCCGGTTCTATGAATTATATGTGACCACGGTGGGATTTTGAACGGGTGTGGTTATGATGGTTGGCATGCAGTTATAATTACCAACCCCATGGCCCTATGTGGCACCACAGGACCGGGGATCCAACGCCAACAAGGGGGCCAGTGCTTAGCCCCAGGGGCTAGCGCCTGGCCATATTACATCCATATGACTGATTCAATAGGGGCGCGTGCCATGGTTTGTGGGATAGGCCCGAATTTCAACTATAATATAGTTAAAAAGTGGGTTTTTTAACCACTTTTTGGGTTTTTATTATTAATTAAACCATTTTTAATGTATTTACTCCATTTTTGGGAGTTATTGGGCATTTTTGGAGCCTAATTTTTAGGAGGAAGTTGGAGATGAGCAACCAAATTCCTAGCTATATAAACCAGGCCTATTTGAGGCCATGGGGATAGCATTGGGACATTAGAGAAGAATTATGCTGAGGAGAAGCCAAGCCAAAGCCATTTTGAGGCAGAGAAGCTTTTGAGGAGGAGACGTTGTTGGATCATTTCTGGGAGCTCCGGACGTCTGATTTGCGTGCCGTTTTCTTTACATGGTTCTAGAGATCTAGAAGAACATGACTAGATTAGTCTTGTAGCCATTTGGAATTGCAGCGATGTACTTTTGATTTTTTGAGCAGAAATAAAGAAGCCTCCCCCACAGAGAAAAGGCTTGGAGACGTAGGCAAAGTTGTGTTGAGCTCCATTATCAATCTGCGTGTTATGATTTGCTGTTTATTCTTTCATTTTAGATCTGTAAATGTGTATATGGCTTTTATAATTCCTCTTATTTCCTCATTTTTCACTAACTTTTCTCAAATGGTTAATTAAGGCATGCAAAATTAAAACTCAACCATAAGTCATTAAAAGATCCGGCGGATCAAGTGGTATCAGAGCTAGTTGAAGTTTGGATTTGAGTTTTGCATGTTAACCAGGGAAAAGCTACAGCATGGTGAAGGCAATATTGTTGCAGAGAATCCATTAATTGGATTGAGAAAAAGAGCTTCTCACAGCGAGAAGATGGCATCGGAAGAAGGGATTTCTCAAGATGAGAAAGAGTTCTGGAAAACATTCCTTGCCATGTCGGAGATGGTGAAAGTTTTGTACGAAGATTACTTGGAACAGAAGCGACCATTTTTGGGTGATTCTTCAAAGGGGAAAAGTGAAGAAGAAGAGGAACATCCTCAGATTCCTCCTTCACCTCCATCAACACCTCCTTCTTCTCCTTTTGTTTCTTCAAGTTCAAGTTCTAAATCTAGTGGAAAGAAAATTTTTCATAAGAATAAACATGAAATGCCATTGTTAAAACTTGATGTAAAATTTGATTTGCCCATATATGATGTTGAAGTAAATGTAGAAAAACTTGATAACTGGATCAGGCAGATGGAGGTATACTGCAGTGTGCAACAGATCAAGAATGAGGCCACACAAATCAAGTTGGCATCTTTGAGACTTACAGGTACAACTCTTATCTGGTGGCAAAGCATGCTGAAAAAAGGAACACAAAATGTGGGTAATGTATTTCCATCATGGAAGGATTTCATTTCTGCACTTAGGAAACAATTCTATCCTTTGGGTTATAAAGAAAAAGAAATAATTGAATG
>JZKD02S1408190.1:481646-506911 GCA_000966675.3 Picea glauca | reverse complement strand
AGTGTGTGAAGGAGGTACCAATGAGCAGGTATGACCAGATACTCCCCCTAAGATAGGAGGGAGGTTGAGAAAGCGTTGTGAACGACGGGGGTTCTGTGGTTCCCCTATGATGTCAAACTAGTTGTGTGCAACAAGTGGTGAGAGAAATATATAAACAAGAAAAAAAAAAAAAAAAAACCTTTGCGTTGAATGTTTACACAATATATATATCCAAATCAAACTGTAATCAGACGTGCATCATACATAAAATGAGAAAGAAACATATATATGGGTAAGTGGGTTTTGTCCACGTAGGGGAATAAAAAAGAAAGCAAATGCTCATGTCCCAGAAGACGTAACATCCTTCCTCTCAAATAGCACTGGACCTTCCAATAGTACTCAACAGTGGGGTCTGAAGTCACCAAAAGAGAGACTAGTGAAGGATGAAATAATTGGTTATAATGAGGGGTAGAGGGGGCATATCCTGAAAGAGTTGGTAATATTTCCGAATAGCCACACAAAATCCAATCAAGGTGCAATTGCAGCCCACAATTTCCACCTGGGTAGATGTCCTAAAGTTGGTCACTAGGTAGCTCGGTCAAAGTGCGACATTTAGATTTTCGGCCTAAGAAATGGGTCACGGGCTCGATCCCATCCAAGAGGTGGGTGCCTCAAGGGGGGACACACAGAACAACCGGACCTCGGCCTTCAACCCTTCACGAGTACCTCCCTGCCTTATGGTGATTGGAACACTTGACTTGGAGGGTTTGAAGTTCCCTATTTGACAACCTCTATGTTTGATCAATGTGAGAACCAAATAACAGGGAGTTAGTTGGATGCATATCCCCAAAATCCTACCTAGACTAAAAAATTTCTTTTGGCACCTCCTATGGAGGAAAACTTAGTGAGTTTTTAGAAAGATTTTAGATGAAGTTGTTTTGTGAGGCTGGGGGTGAAAACCAACCTCGTTTGATTAAAAATGGGAGTGGATAGTCCTGTCAAGAAAAGATGGGGTATTTTCAGAATCCCTTTTGAGGAATCTTACTTGGACCTCCACGTTTCGAGAATAAGCTATGTGAGTGAGAAGTGACTTTTTTGTGTGAGTGAAAGTGTGCCAAATTTTAGTTAATTAGATGTCACCTTGCTGCATGTGGACTTCGCTTGGTCCTTACAAGAGTTTGATTACCTAATTATCTAGATGTCTTTGGTACAACCTTGCGGAATTCAAAAGCCCTAGGAAGCTAGCATGTGGACATGTGGGTCCGTTACTATCCTTTAACTCCCTATTTGTGAGGTAATCTAGAAAAGCATGAAACTATCCTAGATTGAACATGTGGGCATGTATGGGCCCATTACAAACCTTTAAACTCTCCTAGTGTTTTGATCTAAGAAAGGAAAATTTCCACCACTATTCTATCTTTGTAGCATGTGGGCATGTATGGGTCCGTTACAAATTTAAGATGAGTTTGAAAAAATAAAACTAAGAGGGGTCCCAAGAAGGGTTGTTGTCCTCTCCTAAAGGTTTTAAACTTTGTTAAGGGAGATGAAATCGTTTCCCAACCTTTTTGTGATTCTCAAGGTCGCTTGAAGGCGCGAGAGAAGAGCATACTAACCGATTGGTAATTCAACTTCGAGTCCCAAATGTGAGTTTTAGATGTGATTAAAATTGATGTCCAACTTAGATTATTAGTCACAACAAGCCATCCATGTGGCAAAAACCAAAGAAGGGAAATTGATTTTTATCCTCCTAAGTGCCTATGTTAGACTAACCCCTTTATATGATGAGGGGACTAAGTGTGGTGCAGTATTTAGAGCATTCATAACATCATTTTAAGAGGGCCAAAGGCCTTCCCCACATCCGAACAACTTACAATGAGAAATTTTACTCAAATGTGTGGCCCATAATGCTGACAGAGGCGCACAGAGTGCCGGTGCGCGAACAGAGTTGAGAGAGAAAGCGCATGCGCGCAGAGAAGAGATGTTGTTCAAGCGCATGCACACCTGATGCATGTCTATGGGGTGGAATACCCGTGCACCTATGGCAAACGGCCGAGAAAGAAAATCCGGATGGATTTCTCTCAATTCTCCCTTGAATTGGATGCTTGGCAGGTTGGCCTAGGATGGTTGGTGTACCTGCAAGTTAATTAAACTGAAAGAAGAGAAAAATAAACCCAAATGAGGAAGGAATTGATACCTAATCCCCATTATGGTCGCCAATCTGTTTTCACCCTTTTTGTCACCTTGGTGAGAAAATAAGAGGTGCTTACATGCCCATTTGGGTCTTCTTGAGCATGACAGCTGTAGAGGAAAGAGTTAGAGAAAGAAAAACAAAACTATAAGCAAGAATTAAACTAAAACAAACTAAAATGATAACCATATGGATATAGAGATAACAAACACAAAAAGACCAATATCACCAATTTTTTTAGGCTGATCTATTGATGAAATCAAAGCACAATGAAGAAAGGGGACTATGAGTCCCTTTTTCCTCCAAAGGAAGGCTCTTGGACCCTCACAAACTTGCTCTCCTTACAACAAGAAAAATAAAAATGGTGATGAAAGAACTCCTTTGCAAATTCACTCAATGGAGAGGTGAATTTCTCAATGAAATGATGCCAAAGTGGTCTTGTCAAGGATTGAGTCCTTAAAAAAATCTAGGCAGCATAACATTACATGAAATTCCTTGAGAAAATGAGGTTTCCTCATGGCTTTCTATAGCATTGCATTGGGTGATCATGTAACTCCTTTGTAGTGTGAAAAGAGGCTCTTTAGGGCCTTATTAGGTCTTTGACCAGCCTACCATGCGGATTCAGCTCAGATTTGAGGGTCAAATCGGCTTGGGAGCTGATCCATAAGTGGTTGGGAGGCCGACCAATTCAATAAATGCACCGTTTAGCAGGTGCGTGGGTTTTTGCGCCCACAGTCGCGCATCGTGCGCATATGCACTCATGGTGCGTTCCTGTTCAGTGCATGTGCGCATGCACCTATTTTCTGTAAAGCACTCTTCCATTTTTTCTACTTTGTATAGTTTTTGACCTTTTTGGAATGCTATGTGATTAATTCAGTGCCATGAATGACTTCATTACTGTTTGACGATGTTGAGATCTTGTCGCCATGTGCGGATGAAATTTCAGTGATAACACTCACTATACTTTTTTCAGTCAACTAACTGAAAACTGGTTGGCTAGTTAACTCAGTTAGGTGGATGTTCAGTCCCCTAACCACTTGAGAGACTAGACTAGGTGGCAGTTCAGTCCCATAATTGTCTAAGAGTCTAGACTAGGTGGTAGTTCACACCTATAACTATTGGTGTGTTTCCATATCACTCTATACCACCACTCTGACACATTGGTTCTCCTTCAGTGTGAATTCATTGAGTTATACAGAGTGTATCATGTGTAAATTATTCATTATTCATTACGGTTAATGGGAATTCTTCTCTTATTTCACTCCTTCTTCTTCTTTCTCAATTTATCTCTACAAATGTGTTTAGTATTTTCTAGCTAGATCTATTATGTGCAAGTTCAACACATTTACATGGTATCAGAGATGACGAACTGCTAAGAAAAAGATACACCATTTTTTTTTTACAGGTACAAAAGATTGAAGACAATGGAAAGATGGATTTCCAAAAAGAATTCATTCTTACACATTACAAGTACTTTGCATGGAAGGAGAGAATAATTATTCATATCTGAACCATAGGATTGTACAAGTTAAACTTTAATACATATACAGAACCAACATCATCCATAGAAAAATCCAAGTATTTAAATCGCATGGATGAGGCACTCAAAACAATTTGTAGTCTTATTTCTCCCGATCTCCTTTTTCACATATATTCTTGTAAGACTCCCAATGAAGCCTAGACCACCTTGGAAGGGCTCTTTGTAAAATAGGATGAGATGAGGGGACACATGCTGGAGGTAAAATTTCTCACATTGGATCCAAAAATATTCAACAATATACAATATTTCTTTACAAAATTCAAGGATTTACTGTCGCAACTCAAAGCTTGTAGGGTTGATAAATCTTACGAGAAAAAAATGGTTCTCACCATTCTCTCCAAACTTGGTCCTAAGTTATCTATATTCATATCCACATTCAATTCTTTCAGATTCACCTCTGGAGCCACCTGGAATATTCCTTCTCTTGAGGACTTTATCGAATCCCTGACACAAGAGAAAACCAAGCTCATCAACATGGGAAAAATCAAAGGCTCAAAGGTGCATGCACTCATTGTGAAACATGGCAGACAAAAATATCATAAATATAAATACAAATAAAAAATGAAAGTTCATGCACATCCGAAGAAGGAAGGGTACACAAAACCCTTCACCGATGCCTTCGGATCCAAAGGGGAAAAGGAAATAAAAGGGGAGAAATGCACGTACTGTCACAAAGGATTCCATCCAGAATATGCATGCATGAAAAAAAAGTAGATCTAATGTCTAAAATACTTTAGCAAAAAACCTTGGATATCACATCCCCAAGGGTGCCAAGAAAAAGAAGCCAAAAGATCAAAATCTCAAGAAAGGAAATTCTAGCCATGCCTTGATTTCCATCAACTCCTCTCTCAATGCTTGGATAGTAGATTCAGGAGCATCAAATCACATGGCTACCTCAAAAAAAGTATATTATTAATTGGATGTATGCAAATGTCCTCATATTCTTATGGGGGACAACTCTTTTGTTGAAGTCACCAACAAAGGAAGGATTGAACTCACCAACGGAATCTTCGAGAATGTGTTTCACGTTCCCAAACTTTCCATCAACCTTCTCTCTATGTATCAGATGAAGAATTATGACACTGGAAAGAAATTCATATTCACACCAAATTTCATGGACATCTATGATATGCAAACCAACTCCAGAGTTCCTACCAGTGAGGTAAATCACCAATCTAGATTGTATACATTTTCTGAAGTCATTGAACCTGATTATGATTTACTTCTTACTCATGTTGATGAAAGTAGTAGGATATGGCATGAAAGGTTTGGACATTTGAATTTTAGATACGTGCAAAAACTTAGCAAGAAAATATTGGTTGATGGTCTACTAGACATCCATTTCTCCAAGGGAGTATGTGAGGGATGTGTTCTCAGAAAACACCCTCAAGAGAAATTCGACAAAGGAAAGTCTTAAAGAAATTCGACACCTTTAGATTTGATATGCAGTGACCTTATGGGTCCTTTTCATCATCCATCTATCATAAAATCAAGGTTTGTTCTCATTTTTGTTGATGATTTCTCATGTTTTACATGGGTCTACTTTCTCAAGAAAAAATCTTAGGTATTTCAACACCTCAAATATTTCAAAGCCCTGATTGAGACAGTCTAGAAAGAAGATCAAAGTCCTCCAAACTGATAATGGGGGAGAATATGTAAATCATGAGATCCATAATATTTTCCATGAGGCATGGATTCAGTTGGAACACAAAATTCCCTATACTTCGCAGCAAAACGGAGTTGCTGAGCAAAAAAAAATATCTCTAAAAGAGATGGCATCTCGCATGCTTCATGCAAAGTCACTACCATAGATACTATGGGCCGAAGCACTTAATTTTGAAACATACATCCAAAACATATCTCCCCGTAGATCTGTCAAGTATAAGACCCCCTACAGGGCTTAGAGCGGCCTCAAACCAGAAGTGACCCACTTTCACATTTTCGCTTCACATGCATGGGCCTAGATTCCCTCTGAAAAGAGGAAGGAAATTGATCCACATAGTACTGAGTGTGTTTTTGTTGGATACCTCAACAATCTGAAGGGATATAGGCTTATTTATCTTTCCTCGGACCGGCTCATCATTGAGTGTAGTTTCCAATTCAAGGAAAGTGTCTAGTGTGTACCTCAACAGTCGCATGCAGACACCTTCATTCTTGCACATGTTTGAGATGATGAGCATGCACATGTCGACTCTTATTTAGAAAAGAGTTCTGATTCATAGGACTCATATAATTCAGATTCAGATTCAGTACAATGAGAACATCTAGATGCAGTTGTAGAGCTAGAGAAGAGGCCCAAGTGGGTGCAAACTACTCTTCAGGATGCAGGGGATCTCGTTTGTGATCCAGTCGATACTAGGAGGACTCGATCTAATTTTTAATAGCCTCTTGTTTCACTAACTACCACTAAACCATTTTCCTCTAGACATCATTTCTTGGTTCAGTATTCAGATCCACAATCTTATGGCGAGGTTGTTGGAAATACCTTTTGGGAATCCGCCATGCAGGAGGATTACAACTCCCTCCTCAAGAACCAAACTTCAGATTTGGTTTCCCTTCCTTCTAGGACTAAACTTGCTAGATGCAAATGGGTGTATAGGAGCAAGAGCGTAGTGGAAGGACATATTAGTAGATACAAATCTATGCTTGTTTCCAAAGGATTTCAACGGGTGCATGGTATTAAATATGATGATACCTTCGCTCCAATAGCAAAGATGGATTCCATACGATTGGCACTTTCCATTGTGGAAGCCAAGGGATGGTAAGTCCATCATATGGATGTGAAGAATTCATTTCTTCACTGTGACCTCTTTGAGGATATCTATATGGAGCAGCCTTGAGGATTTATGCAAGACTCGTCTTTGGTCTGTCGACTGAAGAAGTCTCTTTATGGCCTCAAGCAGGTTATGAGGGCATGGTATGCCAATATGGACTCCTACCTATTGTCACTGAACATTTTACATTGTAAATTAGACCCAACTATCTACATGCTCATGACGTATGATTCACTTCTACTCTTAGTTTTGTATGTTGATGATTTGTTGATCTCTGGTTGCTCAACTTCTGTGATTGTTGCAGTCAAGAGGATTATACATGACATGCTTTTGATGATGCACATGGGTCCTCTACACTTATTCCTTGGACTTGATATCAATCATGATGCATCAGGCATAAAACTGTCTCAGGCCAAGTATGCATGGGATCTCCTTGAGATATTTCACATGATAGACTACAAGTCTTCTCCGAATCCTTTCCTATCAGGGGTCAAACTTGAGGATAACGGGGACACTCCATTGGTTAAAAACACATTGTAGAGACAATTAGTGGGGAGCTTTTTGTATCTCACACACTCCAGACTAGACCTCTCCTATGCAGTTGGCATAGTTTCTAGGTTCATGCAAAAGCTGCATGAGCTACACTGGAAGGATGCAAACTGTATCCTTCGATACGTACAGGAAACCATCACCTTTTGGATTCATTATGCAATAGAATCTACATTATATCTCATCGAGTTTACTAATTCTAACTAGGTTGGTGATAGCATTGATCACAAGTGCACATCTGGTTACTCACTCAGTCTTGGTTCTGGGCCTATCCATTGGTCGAGCAAGAAGAAAGTTTCCATTTCTCTATCTTCAACTGAGGAAGAGTACAAAGGAGTAGTTAACATAACCATTCAGTCTATGTGGCTACAACATTTTCTCATTGATTTGGGTATTCAGTTTCATTGGTAGATCATCATCTGGTGTGACAACCAGAGTACTCTGAAGTTCTACAGAGATCCATTTCAAAGGAAATAGATGAAGAACATTGAGATCCACATGCACTACATCTGGGACTTAGGACACGAGGGTATCATCAACCTATAGTTATGTCCTTCAGTAGAAAAGACGACATACATCTTCACCAATACCTTCACTAAGCAGAAGTTCCATTCTCTACGAAGTCATCTTGGAGTGAAGGACACAGTTTCCTAGCAACTTCCTTTCTTGTTTTTTACATACATTGTACCATGAGGGGGGTATTTTCCCATGATGTTTTCCCTCTTTCATCACTTTATTTCAGTGTATCTTTTGTATTTGGGTACCTAACATGGCCTCTTTGTCGGGACCCATTCTTTATTCTCACCATAGTGATGTTCAAGGGGGTTGTTGGAGTTACTTCACACACACCTAGGATTTATTTTTCCTAAGGTTTTTCCTTGTTTATTAGTCATTATTAGTCATTTATCTAGTCTCCTATTTTTTAGGAGAAAATATTCCACCTGGAGAATATTCTCTTCATCTTGACTAGTTGAATTGAGTCTAGATGATGCATTGGTTTTATCCCCATGCAAGATTGATATCATCACCATGCTAATGTGAACTTTCCTTGGTATCATCAATAGACTAGGGAATTACCCTTGATTCCTTGATATAATCCTCACTACACTCTGTTCAACTAGTTAATTGAAGACTGGTTGACTACTTAACTCAGCTAGGTGGCAGTTCACTTTCGTAGCTGCCTGAGAGACTAGGCTAGGTGGAAGTTCACTACCGTAACTATTGGTGTGTTTCCTTATCACTATAGACCACCACTATGGAACATTGGTTCTCCTCTAGTGCATATTCATTTAGTTATACATAGTATATCTTGTGTAAATTATTCATTATTCATTATGGTTAATGATAATTCTTCTATTATTTCTTTCCTTCTTCTTCTTTCTCAATTTCTCTCTGCAAATGTGTGTAGTACTTTCTAGCTATATTTGCTATGTTTAGGTTCAACACATTTACACAAACCATCTACTGGAATTCAAAGAATGTCATCTTCACTTCTATTTCATGCATGGTAATTCATCAATTCTGCTAATTTTTTGCACCTAGACATTTGTTGCAAGCATGGAATAATGGGAATATAATGAAGAACCTTGCGAGGCACCTTTTTTGTTACTTGATCTGTTCGATATCTACTTATATAAGATTCAGGTAATTATGTTTCAAATTCATACTTTTATAATAAATAATATGATCATTGGGACATGCATCAATTGCTTGATACTCCATTCCAATATCTTTCATGATGGCAGATAAATCTCGGTATGTGCGAGTTAAAATATTTGATGGTGGTAAAAAATATTCATCTATCAAGCTGGTACAAGAAATTAACAAAAACAAATTGGTTCATATAATGTCAAGAATATTAATGACAATTATTTCGTCCATATTAATTTTACTGATGAACTAACAATAAAAATTTTATAGGAACAAACATAACCTTTATCATGATCATATATATATGTGTGTGCGTTTGTGTGTGTGTGATCGATGTGCTTGAAAAACCATTCATAACCTTCAAGTTAATTATCAACAATACAACAGAGAGAACAGTTATGTTTGATCCTTCGTAAAGGGGTTTGTATGCCTTCTCAAGTAGAGGTAAATCATGAACATCATCAAAATCATCATTTTCATGATCATTATCATCCATTCTAACATTAAATGTATCATGCATCAATGTATTTGTACTATCATCCTCGAATATGTTATCATCATGATCATCATCTTCCATATGATCGTTAATTTTATCTTCAATATTAGCAACTCCATGTTCCTCTGGTGCTTGTTCTATAACCACATTCTCCATGTGCAGATATTCCCTACGAGGCCTTTTAGTTATAATTAAAAACCATTAAAATATATTAGTGTATATATAACAAATATAAAAACGATACATACATTTACAAAAAAGATGAATTTAAGGACATATATTATAATGAACAACTTACCATTGGACGATATTGATGCCCCCCCTCAACATGTCCATGTTCCCTACAATGTGTTTTAGTTGTTGAGATGTTTAATATTATCCTATTAAATCCCCTGCATTGACTACAAGGACAATGACATTTCTCATCAGCCTTTCTTTTCACTCCATCCCACAATCTAGCAAGTAATTGTCGATTTTTTTCTTGTGGAAAAAGAATATTTTTATGTGACATTTTATTTTACGAAGCTTGAGTGACGATTATTGATCTTAAAAAATCAAGCTCCACACTTCAAATATTTGTAATGATAGTAAAAAATAAAATAACTATGGTTTTTCGAAGGAAAAATAGTCTGTGTAACCTCTGTAAGTCGTTGCTAGTATAGAAAAAAATGTCGTAATGTTGCTAGTGTTCCATCTTTTTATTAATAAAGAGACGTTGGATTTCCAACGTCTATGGACTATTGAACATTACTATAATAAACATGAGGATTGGTTGAATGATCCAATTCAAATGGAAACAATATGATGATATTTTTTAGGTGTCAGATATCTGACGCCTTCTCCATTGCCATCGAATATCCGACTACATCGGAACAAGTTCGAAAAAACACAACAAAATTACCATTTCTAAAGATATAATCCAACGACAATGAATTTTTTTTGGGTGGAACCATAGGATCTCGTCGGATATTGAATTCAAATGTAGTTGTGGAAGCTCTTGATGATTCTATGTGGCTACAGGGTTTGGTGTTCTATTGCATGTTTTGAATGAGTCTGTTATCAATGTTTTTTTTAATGGCTAGTTCAAATTCTGCATCCCCTTGATTGCATGTGGTGCTTCACATCTTCACATTTATGCTTTCACATGCAGATCCTAATATTTTGTTTTGAACTCTAAGTTTGAATTGCATAATCATTGATCTGTATTTTGAGTTGAGACTTATCACATACAATATCAAGACACTTATCTATAGCCACCCATTATTATTATTCAAGAATATAACACTTATCTATAAGTTTACTTTAAGGCAGGGAATATGAGGTTTATGGTGTATTGGAAAGTCTCCTTTTAATCACATGGATAATATCATTATTTTGTTTTATAGGATAAGGTTTTCAAGGCCACTTCGTTCAGAACAAAGTAAGTAGCCTAGCCTATTCTAGAGCCATTACCTCGCCTAGATCCAAATCCAAATACTTTCTTATATCGAGATTGGTTGGTCTTGTGATGGGATTGGATCAATTGGGTGGCGTTTCATGAATTCGAACTATGTAGGCTTCCGTCTGCTCAGATTTATTTGATTCAATCCCATCTTTTACACTTCTTGATCACATATCCCGTCATGATAGGAATAGGATCCTAAGTATTATGCCGAAACCCCAACCCCTTATCAAATGATATAAAGGTAAGATTTGAGTTGCATTATCTCCAATTCACCTAAATTGAAGGAGAAGCAGGGGTAAATAATAGATCATTTCAATTCTGTCATGAATGATCCAACCTTTAGAAGCATGTGGGGGAATCTATTGATCCTTATCCACAACCTTGACCTTGATTCTTGTGAGGCTTCTCCTTATCAATAGGCAGATTACGTTGGCCTGTAGTTTTATTGAGGTCCAAAGACCCCAAGTCTATCTGATCCAGGTGGATATCAGTGGCCACCCACCTTTTCTAACTAGATCAAAACAATTTTCTGGCAGTTTTGGTAATTTATTATTTTTAGCAGTTTTTAAAATCCCGGGACCATTTTTAGGGACTAAATGAAGGGTTTTTATGATAGAGCTTCTCAATGATAGAAAAAGGCTATAATTTTCCCCCCAAAATGAATCTCCTCGATGATACCTTTCCAACAAGATATCGTGCACCCCAAATGAAGATCGTATGCCAAAGTTACGCCCCCGATAAGTTGATACACCAAATTACCCAAAACGGGGTCCACAAAATTGTTGGCTTTTCATCTTCCGAAGTTAGGGTTTTGGATTTTCTTTCTGATAAAAATGTCTTTGGATCCTCATTATAAAATTATCTTCTTGATAATACGAATAGAGAACACATATCTTCTCAGAGATAAGCTCCCACCATTCTATCAAGTCTTTCACTCTGTATTTTTACAGTCTTTGTACATTTTCGCTCATTAATAGAAAATTGTGTATTACTATATCTTTGTGTTTATGGTTTCATCTCTTATACATTTCTTTTATATTATTGGATATCTGAGATATCTATGTACATTTCTTTATTATATCTCTTCTCTCATTTCGTGCCAAAAATAATTTGGATCATTGTCATATCCACCTTTCCTGCAAGCATGTCCCTAAACCTATTTAGATTTCTCTATATTAGGTCCTTTTCAATCTTAATTCTCACCAAAAACCATGCCAAAATCCCATTCATCTTCTTGGTATTAATTCCTTTTCATCCCATCCCCTAATTTCTATTAGCTATATGTTGCATTTGTATCATGCATAGTTCTCTAGCGTAAGGAGATTTTCCTTCACCTAGTTGTATTCCTGTTCCTTGTGATATTAGTATGTCCTGTTGATTTTCCATCGAATTCAACCCTTGGTATGATCTAATACCATTTTTATATTCCTCCTCTACTCAACACCTAACAGTTACCACTAAAAGAACAACTGAGTACTCAACTAAACATGTAGTGGAAGTGATGCAGGAGCATCTCAAGCGAGCCAGCGCAGAGATAAAAGGCAGCTGGAAAAGCACCAAGTGCATTTTTTGAAAATATTTTGAAATATTAATGAGTCATTAAGTGGAGGCACACTTTTAATTTTTAAATGGATCTTGAGAGATCCTCTCTCGTCCTTAGTAGGTAGAAGGCATTTATATTAGTTAATGCAAGTAAATAGAGTTTAATGCATAGATTAGACAGTTTAGAGTGAAAGAGGGAAAACGAGATATAGGCACCCTCATTGTATTATTGTATGATAGGGAAGAAAATTTCCAAGAGAAGAGCATATAGATCTGAGAGCAGAGAACTGTAGTTTGAAGGCACCCATGTACAGATATTTGAATTAATAGAAAAGCTTTGATTCAAATTCATGGCGTTGTGTTTGTTTTCTGTATACGTATGTTGAATGGTATGTTCATGGTCATTTACTCTTTCTATTATACATTTTCTTTTTATGCTATGTATGAATGATTTCGTGTTAAATGCTTGAAGTCAGAGAGAGAGAGAGTAAAGGAAATGAGTTTCAATTGTTTTTCTTTCTGAGCAAGAGTTCCTGCAAGGATTGTAGTGGAATTTGTCTACAAGGAGTGCGTTGACAAGGTTTCAGAGTTGTGTCTCTGAAGGTTCAAATAGATTTTATTTTGTTCTCATTTACGAACAGAAGTGCAGATAGGCACAGGAGTCGTGCAAGGTGTGTACAAACTATGTTTGAGTTCAGGGTTGAAACCTGAAGAGTTATTGAGAGAGACTGTTGCTGCAGGGAGTGCATAGAGTCGAAGGTGTTCGACACCTTGAAGTGTTTGAAGGATTCCGCAAAGAGTGCATGCAGGAATTCCTTTAAAGACTCAGAGTTGTGGAGGAACTTGAGAAAAGGCTAGAGTCTTTGAAGTTCCCTAAGGAAAATATAGGGGCTAAGTGTTTTAAATCCTTGAGAAAGTGCAACGATGTTGAGTTGCAGGGAATTAAGTTTCATGCAGAGGAACCTTTGTTAAATTTGTGAAAGTTCCCAGAAGGAGATGGATGGACAGAAAATAAACTTTAGAGAATTCACGAAATTTCGTGAGCCGTTAGATCTCACAGAGGAGCATGGAGGTTATGGGGTGTTCTAAAAGCATAAGCAAGAGGAGAAACTCATGCTGTAGATCTAAACGCAGGGGAATCATTGGATCTACCCCTGAAAGTTCATTTCAGGAATTCGTGGGTCGAAGGACCGAAGATTCATCGTTTGGATTCACAAAATCTCGAAGTCCAAAACCCCGACAAAAGACATAAGGTTACATGGAGTAAAGACTTGGACATGTGGCAGAGTTCCAGCATTTCAGCATTTCAATGCTCTGGGTTTGGAACTTCATAGTTCGGGGAATCGGTATTCCCGTTGATAAGGAGTGGAACCCCTTCACATTTTTGATTTCCAAAATCGTGAAATAACCATTTAGCCATTGGAAAATCACGAATCAGGAATTTGGGGTTCTCAGTATCGAGAGGTTTGGGAATCGGGAGTCCAAGACTCCCGATACATGAAAGTCTGGAAAGCTTGCAGACGAGTATACCGAGGAGGAGATGATAGGTGGCAAGAAAGCCCACGTCAGCGGAAAGGGTTGATAGAAATGACGTGTGGAAAGGGTTGTGGGACTCGGAATAGGTGTAAAAGTCCTTTCAAGATATCAGGACTTGGAAGGTGGAGTGGGCACAAACCTCTTACACATCGAGTTCCCAGTGTGCGAAATTGCATTGACCGTCGGATCAAAGGGAGGGTCCAGAACCGTTGATTTTTGTTCAAGACAGAGCATTTGAGTCCCAGTGTTTTATCGAAACTTGGCATATTGGGTTTCAGAGATCTGAAAGGCATAGAGTGTTAGGTTGCAGGACTCGCGAAGGTGCAAGGTCCAATCTCCCGAAGTGTGAAAATGGGAGTTTGCCGAAGTTTACTGTGGGTGTAGATTTCCCGTAAGAGAAACATAAGAGCCATTCGCTAAGAGATCTTTGGGCCAAAGGAGAATAACGGTCCTGTGTGCATGGACTTCTAACCTGTGGGTTAGAGAATATTATGTCAGGTTGGAACTAGTCTGCGTCAGGTTTGGTATCAGAGCCTGATTCTTGTTTGTATACTTCAGACAGGAGAGGCCAGGAGGAATCTCAGCCATGCCACCGAGGAGAAGGGATAGACAAACACCCAATCTAGAAGAGGAAAGGAAGGTGTCAAGAGGAAGAAGCCAAGGCAGAAGTCAAGCCAAGAGAAAATTAGTTGTCCAAGATAGAAATCAGAAACCTAAGGAATACTGGAAGAAACCTCAACCTCAGATTGAGAGAGGTGGAAGCTCACAGAGAGGGAAATTTGCTAGACAAAAAGGGCAATATGTTGGAAAAAGAGGGAAGTATGTTTATCAGAGAGGAGAGTATGTTGATAATAACATTTTTCCTCTTACCAGAGGTAGAGGAAGAGGAAGAGGTGGGGTGATAAAATGATTCACATGCGGAAAGGCTGGACACAAGTCTTATGAATGTCTAGACAAGAAGAAAGAGGAAGGAGAGGCTCACATCGCCCAAGCTCAAAGGCATAATGTTGATATAGAGGATGTTGAAGGCGGAAGATCGTTGATGATGTGAAAACCTCTTTTGACACCAGAGAAGGAGGTGGAGAGTTCAGTCCAAAGAAACAGACTTTTTTGGACTACGTACAAGACCAAAGACTGGAAGTGCATAGTCATTGTACACAGTGGTAGCACAGATAATCTCGTTTCTACAGAAATGGTAAAAAAGATGGAGCTGGAGACGATTGATCATCCAAGCCCATACGAAGTTTCATGGTTGCAAAAAGGACATCAGGTAAATGCCACTAAACAATGTTTAGTTGAATTTAAGATAGGAGGATATAATGTCAAAATACTCTGTGATGTCATTCCCATGGATTTCTGTCATATATTACTGGGTAGACTGTGCCAGTATGATAGAAATGTGATTCATGAAGGGAGAATGAACACATACACCCTAGATAAGAATGGGAGAACTCACATGTTGTTGTCGATTAAGGATAAAGAGGTGAAACCTGAATTAAGTAACATTGTACTTCTCATGAGTGGGAAGGAACTTCTTACAGAGGTTAAGAAGAAGCAGGAACCACAATTCATTGTGGTCAGGAAGCCTAAGATTGTTTTAACTAGCACAAAGATAGATGATTTACCGGAAGAGGTTCAGTAATTGCTGGAAGAGTTCGCTGATATAGTAGTGGACGAACTACCTCGTTCGTTGCCACCAATCAAAAGTGTGAGCCATCACATTGATCTCATATGAGGAGCTAGTTTACCAAATAAAGAAGCGTACAGATTAACACCGCAGGAGAATGAAGAGGTCAAAAGACAAGTCCAGGATTTGCTAAACAAAGGGTTGGTCAGGGAGAGCTTGAGTCCGTGTGTTGTTCCGAAAGTACTCAGTCCGAAGAAAGATGGAGGTTGGAGGATGTGTATTGACTCAAGGTAAATCAACAAAATAACCATTAGGTACATATTTCCATTGCCAAGGATGGATGATCTAATGGAGTGCTTGAGTGGAGCAAATTTTTTTTCAAAGATTGACTTGAAGAGTGGTTATCATCAGATTCACATAAGAGAAGGAGATGAACGGAAGACAACATTCAAAACCAATGAAGGGATATATGAATGGCTTGTCATGCCATTTGGTTTAACAAACACGCCAAGTACTTTCATGTGATTGATGAATGAAGTCTTGAAGGATTTCATCGGAAAATTTGTCATTGTGTACCTTGATGACATACTAACTTTCAGTAAAACAAAGGAAGAGCATCTGAAACATTTGGCTACAGTGATGAAGAGGCTACAACAGGAGAAGTTGTTGATAAACATGAAGAAGTCCTCATTCATGAAGACAGAGCTCATTTATTTGGGGTTTGTTATTTTTGCAGATAAGTTGAGGATGGATCTAGATAAGGTGGAGGTAATCAAGAATTGGCCATCACCAAATAATATCTTTGAAGTTCGAAGTTTTCACAGATTGTCTAGTTTCTACCGAAAATTCATTAGGAATTTCAGTGGAATTAGTGCACCGATGATGGACACAGTGAAGAAGATACATAAGTATTTTCACTGGACAGAAGAATCCGAAAAGAGTTTTAATTTGCTGAAGAGGAAGATCACGGAACAACCAATTCTACTATTGCCTGATTTCCAGAAGACATTTCAGGTTAAGTACGATGCAAGTGGATTTGCAATAGGGGCAGTCTTAAGCCAGGAATACAGGCCGATAGCATACTTCAGCGAGAAGCTGAATGAAGCCAAGATAAAATACTTCACATATGACAAGGAGTTTTATGCTATCATCCAAGCATTAAAGAAATGGAGACATTACTTAATTCCCAAGGAGTTTGTCTTATACAGTGATAATCATGCACTGCAATTTGTGACTCAACAGGAAAAGTTGAATCAAAGACATGTCAAATGGGTCGAATACATGCAAAATTTCACTTTTGTGATTAAACATATTTCTGGTACTGCTAACAAAGTTGTTGATGCTTTGAGCAGGAAGTGTTTGCTATTGTAGGAGTTCAGAGTCAAAACATTGGGTTTTGATGATCTCAAGGACATGTACATAGATGATCCATATTTTAAAGAGGCGTACAGAGCAGCTGAGAATCCAATTCTCAGGGATAGAAGCCAATGGGCAGAATACATGATCCAGGAAGGATTATTGTTTAAAGGTAATCAACTTTGTATTCCAAAATGCTACATGAGGGAGAATTTTCTAAAGGAGAAACATAGTGGAGGATTGGCCAGACATTTCGATCATGACAAGACGTTCATAAAGTTTAATGAGTCATATTTTTGGCCAGGAATGCGAGAAAAAGTTAAAAGATTTGTGGACAGATGCAGAATTTGTCAGCATTTGAAAGGAAAGATGCACAATGGAGGATTTTATCAACCATTGCCCATACCTGAGAGGCCATGGGATTCAATCAGTATGGATTTCATATTGGAGTTTCCAAGAACACAAAGAGGGTTTGAATCAATCTTTGTGTTGGTGGATAGATTTTCCAAGATGGCACACTTCATTCCATGTCAGAAAACCAGTGACACAACTCACATTGCGAACCCGTTTTTCAAAGAAGTCATTCGACTTCACGATTTGCCAAGGAGTATAGTTTTGGATCGAGACACTAAGTTCATAGGAAACTTCTAGAGAACCTTATGGAAGAATATAGGAACAAAATTTTCATTTAGTTCAGCTTATCATCCTCAGACGGATGGACAAACAGAAGCGGTGAATAGGAGTCTGGGAAACTTGCTGAGGAGCTTGGTGATAGACCACCATAGCCAATGGGACAACATATTACCACAGGTGGAGTTTTCTTATAACGACTCAGTTAAAATAAGCATGGGGTAGAGTCCATTTAAGATTGTCTATGGCATGCAGCCAAGAAGAATTTCTGAGTTGAGGGATTCAGAACAGACTGCAACTAGGAGCGCTAGTGCAGAAGATTTTGTAGAGGCGATGAAGGAACTTCATAGCCAGGTGAAGGAACGATTACAGAGTTCGAGCCAAGAATATAAGCAGAGAGAAGATCAGCACATAAGACAACTTCAGTTCGAAGTTGGTGATTTGATTCTGGCACATCTGATAAAGGAAAGGTTCCCAAGGGGAACATATAATAAACTCAATATGAAGAAAATCGGACCATGTAAGGTCTTGAAGAAATTCGAGGGAAAATGATTATGAGATTGAATTACCCAATGGGATCGAAATTTCTCATATATTCAATGTCTCAGATTTGTACCCTTATAAAGCTGAGGAAGCAGGGACAGGACGTGAACAGCCAGAAGTTTAGTGGACAAAACAGATGCCATTTGCAGAAAAGACGCAGATGGAGCGCATACTGGATAAAAGGGTCAGCAAGAGAACCAGAAGAAAAGAATACTTTGAGTATTTGGTGAAATGGAAGGGCCATCCAGTTGAAGATGCCAGCTGGGAGAATGAAGCAGAGATCCAGAAGCATGGACAGACCATGCGCGAGCTCATGGACAGGAGCCCATGAAAATTTTCAAGCGAGGGAGTATGATGCAGGAGCATCTCAAGCGAGCCAGCGCGGAGATAAAAGACAGCTAGAAAAGCACCCGACGCATTTTTTGAAAATATTTTGAAATATTAATGAAGTCATTAAGTGGAGGCACACTTGTAATTTGTAAACAAACCTTGAGAAATCTGCTCTCGTCCTTAGTAGGTAGAAGGCATTTATATTAGTTAATGCAAGTAAATAGAGTTTAATGCGTAGATTAGACATTTAGAGTGAAAGAAGGAAAATAGGATATAGGCACCCTCATTGTATTATTGTATGATAGGGAAGAACATTTCCAAGAGAAGAGCATATAGATCTGAGAGCAGAGAACTGTAGTTTGAAGGCACCCATGTACAGATAATTGAACTAATAGAAAAGCTTCGATTCAAATTCATGGTGTTGTGTCTGTTTTTTGTATACGTATGTTGAATGGTATGTTCATGGTCATTTACTCTTTCTATTATACATTTTATTGTTATGCTATGTATGAATGATTTCGTGTTGAATTCTTGAAGTCTGAGAGAGAGAGAGTAAAGGATATGAGTTTCAATTGTTTTTCTCTCTAAGAGAGAGTTCCTACAAGGAGTGCAGTGGAATTTGTCCGCAATGAGTGCGTTGACAAGGGTTCATAGTTATGTCTCTGAAGGTTCAGATAGATTTTCTTTTGTTCTCATTTCCGAACAGAAGTGCAGATAGGCACAGGAGTCATGCAAGGTGTGCACAGACTAAGTTTGAGTTTAGGGTTTGAAACCTGAAGAGTTATTGAGAGAGACTGTTGCTGCAGGGAGTGCACAGAGTCAAAGGTGTTTGACACCTTGAAGTGTTTGAAGGCTGCCACAAGGAGTTCACATAGGAATTCCTTTAAAGACTCAGAGTTGTGGAGGAACTTAAGAAAAGGCTAGAGTCTTTGAAGTTCCCTAAGGAAAACACAGGGGCTAAGTGTTTTAAAGCCTTGAGAAAGCGCAACGACATTGAGTTGTAGGCGGTTAAGTTCCATGCAGAGGAACCGTTGTTAAATTTGTGAAAGTTCCCAGAAGGAGATGGATGGACAGAATTCTCTGTGGAGAATTTGCGAAATTTCATGATCCGTTAGATCTCACAGAGGAGCACGGAGGTTACGAGGCATTTTGCAAGCATAAGAAGGAGGAGCAACTCAGGTCATTGATCTAAACCTAGGGGAATCGTTGGATCTACCCCTGAAAGTTCATTTCAGGAATTCGTGGGTCGAAGGACAGAAGCTTCATCGTTTGGATTCGCGAAATCGCGAAGTCAGAAACCCCGACGAAAGGCGGAAGGTTACACAGAGTAAAGACTTGTACACATGGCAGAGTTCCATCGTTTTGGTGTTTCAGAGCTCGGGGTTCAGAACTTTGGAGTTCGGGGAATCAGTATTCTCATTGATAAGGAGTGTAACCCCTTCACATTTGTGATTTTTGAAATCGTGACATAATTGTTTAGCCATCAAAAAATCACGAATCGGGAATTCGGGGTTCACAGTATCGAGAGGTTCGGGAATTGAGAGTCCAGGACTCCCAATACACGAAAGTCCAGAAATCTTGCAGACGAGTATACTGAGGAGGAGATGACAAGTGGAAAGAAAGCCCACGTCAGCGGAAAGGGTTGATCGCAACGATGTGTGGAAAGGGTTGTGGGACCTGAAACGGGCATAAAAGTCCTTTCGGGATATCGAGACTTAGAAGGTGGAGTGGGCACAAACCTCTTACACATCAAGTTCCCAGTGCACGAAATTCCACTAACCGTCGGATCAAAGGGAGGATCCAGAACCGTTGATTTTTGTTCAGGGTGGAGCATTTGAGTCCCATCATTTTATCGAAACTCGGCATATCGGGTTTCAGATATCTGAAAGGCATAGAGTGTTAGGTTGCAGAACTAGTGAAGGCGCAAGGTCCGATCTCCCAAATTGTGAAAAGGGGAGTTCGTCGAAGTTTACTGTGGGTGTAGATTTCCCGTAAGGGAAACAGAAGAGCCATTCGCCGAGAGCTCTTTGCGCCAAAGGAGAAGAACGGTCCTGTGTGCATGGATTTTCGACCTGTGGGTTAGAGAAGATTGCGTTAGGTTGGAACCGGTCTGTGTCAAGAAGCATAAACAAGGAAACCAAATCAAGCACGTATAAGCACCAATATTTTGCAGTATAAACCCATGGAAAAACACCAAAGGGAAAACCAATCCAATGATTCTTTTATTAAGGTCAAATCATGGCTCTTGTAACAAGGAAAAAGGCCCACTGAGAGAATTATACACTCCAGACAAACCTGACAGCTCTTCTACTACTGTACGACCCTACACCAACATGTTTCCCGAGGCATGCATGACTCAACCCTCTGTGAACCACATATATATGCAATTTTCTACATTGTGAATCACATGTGTATGGAAAAACCGTATGGAAAATTTTGTATGGCACACCTCTTTCCTCTAGCCTTTGTCCTTTGAAACCCACTTGTGGATGCCTCTTCTCTCTCTCCTCCTTGACATGTATGACCACTAGATGCAAGTACTTCTCCACCTATCCAAGATCTTGAATCATATTCCTTTGTGATCCAAACCTACGATCAACACTTGGATGAAATATCTTCACCCAACCTATGAGATCTCCTCACTCTAGTGTAAGAAAAAAATCCTTCTTTTCTCTTACACTAGAAAAATTCCATCTTTATTATCCTCAACCTTTGTCTCTCACCAGAGTGACTTCCTCTCAAAGTCTTTCACAAGTGTATCTCACACAAGTACTAATTGTGTCGAATCTCTCAACACAAGTCATGATTGTGTTGACTCCCTCAACCCAAGTGCCTTCCTCCTTCACCCACCAAAATCTCAACCATAGATTACTTTGGAGATTAGAAATAGATTGTAACTCATGATTATAAAAGAAAGGTGTGTGTATATATATATATATATATATATATATATATATATATATATATATATATATATATATATTATTTCCTAGTTTTACGAGCATTGGAGAAATATTTTAATATTTTGTTAGTTTTAATTTTCATGCAAAATAGGGTTAATTTTATTAATTTTGTTCATACTTGTAATTCATGTAGGTTAATGTAAATACATTTTTATATTTTATTTTATTTTTATTATTTTCCTAATTTTTAGGAGGGAAATTTGGTAAAATTATATTACAAGCCAAATGTCCTATGCCCACCCAGGTTCTTATTAAAACTATATATAGGTGCTAAAACCATTTAAATCACTAAGTGTTGAAATCTATTATACATGTGGGTTTTTTGTTTGTAGGTTAAGGATCAACAAATTGGATTCAGCCATAGCCATGATATACGATTGTTGAGCGATGTTTTTAAAATGAGCAAAACTTGGGCTACAAGTGTCAAAATTGAGACTATGATACCTTGTTGGAAAGGTATCAGCCAGATGAAAGCAGTGGAAGATCTATCTAGTCTAAAAAGTTGATATAATATGTCATAAATCTAAAAACAAAATAATAATATTAGAACACAGATTTGGGGGGGAAATGGTTGCGCAGACTTCAAAAAAACATATCCGAGGCTACGAGAAATGAAATAAGGCCTAGGAGGGCTTTCTAAAAATTTGGAAGAGAGAATAATAGGATGGGATAACAAGTTTTGGCATATACTGAGTGGAAATCATCTGAAAATTCAAAACATAGAAATTTAATTAAAACATTCTATGTTATGTTCCAATAATCATATATCAAGCTACAGGAAATGAAATTGGACTTGAAATAGCTCAATGGAAAGCTCAGATATAGGATAAGAATATCATAATACATAAATCAATAGGTAATTACCATAAATTACCAGAATATCTCAAGGAACAAAAAACTATGCCAACATGCAGAGATACTAATATTTGCGAATGAATGTCATTTATGATCTTCCTAAGGGCAACAATAACCTCCGAGGAGACTCTCCAACTTCTGTTTGTAACCCCCACATATCCACTTTTGACAATATTAAAGAAATTTAAAATGCTAGATGGGAAACAAAAGGAAAAGCAAAGGAACAGACACTAGAGCTGAAGAGTCACTCTTGTTTTATAAAAGAGAGATTGATGAATGTAAAGAATCACTTCTTCCCTTTGTGAATGATAGATTCTTACTTATGAATGAATAAAAATCAAGAGGCATTCCAAAAATAGATGACTTTGATTATTGTATATGAGACTATTATTTGTGCATTTTCCTGCTTCCTGAGTAGCATATAATTCTATTGTATGAATTATTTCTTCACTCTATTCTATATGCTCAAGTTGTCACATGTCTCCTTATGAATATAGAAATAATGTTATGAATGCATTGAATAACTAATTGTACATGTATATGTAGAATTATTGTTATCACTTCTCATTAGAATACATGAATTAGTTATGGTTCTAATGATATTATCTCTCACTATAGTCATTCTTTTAGCTTTTCTCCTAGGATAGGTTATAAGTAATTATATTATATTAGTTCACTTTTTAGTTAGATTGGTATTGTGATTAATTGAGACTCCTTGAAGGACAGTTCATTGTCTTTCCCATTTTTCTTCTTTTAATTTTGAGTGGAATGAGGCCCACATAGTCATCGAAAATGTTACAATAAATAAGAGTGGGTTTAATTGGGACCTGCTATCATGTGTTCCCCCTTACTTGCTTGACATGCCAATTGGACCTGTCAACAAAAATGGTGCTAGAAGATGGGCCAGATGAAAAGTTTATCCTATGGAGTCATTTTTATTAACAATTTTAATTGACTAATGGCTCCATCCCATATCCCTTTGTGGAGATGTTTTTCTAATAATTTACCTCCCAGAACTCCTAGAAATATTTTACATTTGTTGTCAAAACTTCAATTTGATGGTGAGGGTTATACAAATCCATCTGAACACACTTTTAAAATCTGTAAATTTTGTTCTTCTCACAATATTACTAATGGAAATGTCATTTGCAGTTTGTTCACTCTCACTTTTGTAGGTCGGGTCAATAACTAGTGTGAGACCTTGCCGACTACCTCTATTCACTCATGGGAGTTGTTTATTGTTCATTTTTTCCATTCTTATGAGAATAATGATTATGAAAAATTGTGTGAAGAAATTTTAGAACTTAGGAAGAGAACATATGAATCTCTTGAAGATTTTTTATCATACATACTAATCTTTTCTATATATTTCCTTTGAATTATAGGCCCTCTACCAATGCTTTAATTTCCTTCTTAGTTTATATTACTAATGAAATATATGATCTAGTGGATGAAGAATCTAAAACATTTTTTATTTTTTATTTACATGTTGATTTGGATTTACATGAGAACGTTGGAAAAGCTAATGACGTGGTGGGACTTGGCTTGTCTGGATTTTTCTTTACGATGGGGGATATAGATCATAGAGGTAACTCATTTTCAGAAGATATCTATGTATCCTCCCACCATTCCATTCCCCCTTTTATTCCTTGTGATGAAAAAGAGACCTCTTATGTTGTATATTTAGGTTCATATTTTTTGGTACTTGACCAACAAGAGGGCTTTGGTATTGATAGTGGTAAACTTTAGGTCACACCGATGGTATGTCAGGTTCTCATTATTTTGTCTCATATTTTCCATCGCAAGGAATGGAAGATGAAGATATAGTGAAATACATGAATGTTTATGATTTTGTTAATAAATAAAATCTAGACACTCATGAAATGAATTCTTCCTCACTATTGAATAAAATGGAATTAGTTTCTTTTGATTTGAATTGTTTTGTTGTTATAAATTCTCCTAGTTTATCCAAGCTATAGCATGAATGTTTTCCTACTACTGATGGATTATTTATTGAAACCCATTGTTCTCAAATTTCTTGTGATAAGATCCTCTCCTCTAACCATGAGTATGCTATGAAATATATTATAGATTCTCATATTGTGAAGGAGAAAGACAACCACATTGATCTCTTCACTTTAGGAGATGAAATAAACATACAAGACATACCTATTTTATCATAGAAAACCACTTTTTTCTTGGAAGAGGAAGACCACGTTGAAGAATAACATGTTGATTGTGAAACCATTTCTAGTATGAATCCCATTGATTCAAAATCAACCAATGATGTGATTAAAGAGGAGGAACTGCCATTCAAAGAGTCACTTTTTGAAAATGGATCTTGTTTAAGAGAAGCTATTAATTCTCTTATTTTTTCCACTTATTATTATTTGTATCTTGATCTCTTTAATGGTCTAACTTTGCAGGAAACGACCCAACATTTGATTCAAATAAACTCAATGGGGATGACCCCCTTTGAAATACTTCATGTGGGCAATGTACATATGGAAGATAAAGATGATAAGGCTTGTCCTCACGAACTTAGTACAACTATGCCTTACGACTATTTTTCATGGGATGAAGGGGTGGGTGCAAGCTAATGATGGTCCCTCATGATGCATTAGTGGTAATGAAAACATGGAAAAAGATCAATCCATTAAATTGGAGGGATTATTCAAGGTACTTTTACAATGACTTTGAAAATGGTGTAAGAAGATGAAATGTAGGAAATTTAATTAACTTTCCAAATATACAACTTTTCATGTCATCACATCAACTGATATAATACATATGACATTGGAATTTCTGGATTACAAAACTGATTCTTTCTCGTTTCTACTGATACTTGAACATAAGCGCATTTCTAATTTTTTTTATTGAAAGGAATAACTTATAGTATGTTTCCTTGTTATAAGTATGAATCAATGCCTCCTGGTGATGATCATTTCTCCAAACACATAAAAACCAACTCTATCCTAGTCATATTGTTCACAGTGTATTCAATTTTTTCTATGCAATTAGGGGTTACTAGATCATGTTAGTACATTTGATATAAATTCAAGATATTTATGATAGTTGGGATTCAATCAATATATTTTCTTTCCCTCATGATTCAAGGATAAGTATCCTCTTGTCTCCCTAAATGACTTGAACCAACTCCACTACTTCATATTTACATTGGAAACTCTCCATGTGTTATATAGTTTCATAAAAATCACCCTTACTCACTATCCCCCACTTTCTCCCCTTTCTCTCTTTACCTT
>JZKD02S1408190.1:454860-481419 GCA_000966675.3 Picea glauca | reverse complement strand
TATAGATTTATTAACCCACTAACTATTGAGCCATCATATCTTAAGAGGTCACCTATCCAACTCAATAGTTTTCATCACATTTCCCTGAGTTTTAAGTCCAATTTCCCCTTGGTATCACTTGTTCTTCATTAAGGGTGTGACCAAGAGGGTTGGTATCCCTTTCTTCCCTACCAGTGAGTGACCAGTCGCGCTGTCTATGTGTCTAGGGAGCAACCGAGCCTAGAAACTCCCATTTTTGGACTTCGTTGCAATGGATTAGAACCCCTACTGATTTCTCAAGGTTTATCCTCGATAAGGATTCCATTATGAGATTTAGGATCTTATCTTACTTACCATATGGTATTATCCTTAAAATCCTATAAGAACCAAGCCATTTCCCATGGAAAGAACTAGCAAACTTATGTTGCTACTTTGGCTACCATATTTGGGCAAGGAACTTGGAAAGATATTGTTGCATCAACTTCTCCATTTGTAAGTTATAATGATGTTTCAATAATTAATAAAAGGTGTACCAAATGTTTCCCTCTATTCAATTGTGTACGTGTTTGCATGTATTCGTTTGGATAAACTTAGTATAATTATGAGTTATAATATATTAGTAGATTTGTCATTGATTTGTATGAATCTACTTTGATATTGGAAAGGATATTGTTTCATTGTGTGTAGATCATTGTCTTTTGTAGTGGGAATAATCTTCGCACAAGATATCAACCATGAGCATGCAGGGACAACCTTTGAAGTTCATGTATGCTTCCTCACTATCAAGACTCTTAGTTATCTTTTGCATATATATCGGATCTTGACACTCCCATAGATTACATCTCTATCTATGTCTTAGGTATAGGAAGAAACTAAGAGAGCTCAGCTCTTGCAGGGCTCAAAATACCTACAACATATTGGAGGCCATACTGGGGAAAAACATGTATGTACTTTTCTTCCTTCTTAATGTATTATCTTTCTAATATATTCATCCACTTAAGTGTTGTGATCTGATTTCCATCCTTTCTTGTTATAGTTCCTGAGTTTAGTTGGAGAAGCCTCTACCTTGGATCTAATATATATCATCTAGATATATCTTCTTTTCCTTTTCTAAGTTTCGGTTGCACCTTGTCACACAAAGCGACCTAAGACACCTTGGTCGCACTTTTCCTTTATTTGGGGAGGGACCATCCCTAATTTTAGCCTAACCAGGAATGACCATACCCTTTGGTCTCCCTGTCCCTCTCACTGGGAAGCGAGTTGATCGCTTTGTCTCCCTTTATAGGGAGCGACCATCCTTTTGAAACCAATTTTTGTAGAGTTAACTTTCAAACAACTTATCCATATCCATTTTCATTGGTCTCCTTCAACACTCCATACTTTTCTTAGGCCTATATCACTTATTTTACTTCAAATTATTTTGAAATTTATCAAATTTATCTTATCCTTTTCTCCATCTCATTTGATTGATGGGTACAACCAGGATCATCTATTCTAATCATTTCAATTAAGTAGAAGGATATTCATTGTTTCTTGAGAATATAGTTTCACAAAATATGTCATTTTATTGTGAAAGTATAATTTTCATTAGTTTGAATGCTTGTTGTTTCCCAAATCATTTGGAGAAACCTTGAGACTATTATCTAGAATTGAAAAAAAATTGTGTTCTTTAAGTTTGCATGTTTGGTTTTTTCTTCTGACTTTTGCATTCATTACAGAACATTGTTGATTAAAAGTGAAGGTTGAAGAACAATTTTTGTTTCAATATTCATATAGTTTGAAAAAATAAAAGAAACAAAAACATTGCATTTAGAGTTCTTTAGAATATGGTTGAAACATTTGTTCTTGGTTAGTAATTTCGAAAATCATCCAATAAGTTTGGCTGAAAAATTGTCCTTTTGACTCATTTGCAAGAATAAAAGTGAATCGGTATGCATTAGGGTGTTCTCTTACAATAGAAGCAAACATAAAATCACTCTTCTCCCTCCCATAAATAGGATTCATTGAAAATAATTTTTTTGAAATTTTCATTCATTTGCACCTATTTGGAGTCGAGTCCTTTCACCTCACGAGTTTCACTTCTACACAACCCTTTGAGTAAAAATAATCTTTAAAAATGAACATGCGTTAATAAAATTTACTAGACTTTTATTTTATAAGAACAACAATAATAGTCCAGTTTAAGGGTCCTTTGACTAACACAAGTGACTAAACTGTCCAAGACCACAAAAACAAACCATAGAACACTAAAGAGTGCTTAAATCCAACTTTCGTATAGGCATAGTTTGGAACCCCCCTCTCACACATGGGATACAGCTGGGAAATGAAGATTACCCCTTTGAGGCTTAACCAAACTTAGTGTAACAATATTATAATGTGGATTCATCTTGAGAATTGACTTCTTTCATTTGGTTTCAGAACTTTGTGAATCCCAAATCCATTCGGGATCCTTTGGAGCTTTTTCCCATCCTCTTGTTCTCAATCCTCTTAAGGAATTTCATACTTGATATCTTGCCAGTATTGTTTGACCCAATTGTTGACTGTACTCGCCTAGAGGATGACTGGGAGTTGGTGACCTTAGTTGACATAATATTTAGGGATTTTACACAAGGTGGCGGAGAATGGGAGTCTTTGTTGTACATGGATCAGATGTTGGTCAAAATCACTCGGGATCCTTAGAGGGAAACCCATGGATAGACCATTTGGGAGCTTGCACCAAGGTGTAATTCTATTAAGAAGACTGCCAATGTAACTAATCCACCCACTTACCCTCTCCCCTTATCACATGTTAGCATGATGTTGGATTTCATCACCAATTAGTGAGCTCATTGTGAGAAGCCTTGGTTTGTTTTCTTGATTCCAAGATTTCTTAGTGTGTGTTGTTTATTTTATTTAGTTTACCTTAGGAGTTGAATTGTCATAATTCAATATTGGTCGACCAATACCTACGTAGGTCTTGGATGATGCAATGTTTTCCTCATCTAAATTACAAACCCTTTCCTCCCAACTCACCCGAAGACCAGCTGCAAGAGGAACGCCATGAGGAAAAGCACTATGAATATGGAAGTATCGTTACCCCTTTGATTGACCATCTAGAAGGACCCATTTTTCAAGAAGCCTTTGTCCCTCCTATCAATCCACCCTTGAAAAACCCTTTTGGTCCCATATTCATATGGGTAAACTTATTTGGAGAATCTGAACTTGATATTGATTACCCTCATCTACCATGTGTTCCTTGCGAAAATGTCATGAACACGAAATCCCAACAACTCCTCTAGTGAGAAGGATTCAGCATGCCACCATGGGTTTCTAGTCCTTCCAACCCTACCCAGAATTTTGAACAACCCTTTGGCCATGACATATTCAATCGGTTAGATACAACTATTGACTTAGATTTTAAAATATTGCATCAAGATCCTTCACATTCCTCTTCACACACTCCCCATCCCCTAACATCTGGCATCTCCGAGATTTTTCAAACTTCTTTCCCTCGTCCCTCCCCCATCCACTGTACATTACAACATGCTCAAATAAACATCATCTTGACCTAAACATCGACATTAACATATATATAACAAGTTGTCCCAACCATATTACCTCCACCCTCAAGAACCCAACCTTCTACACCACCCAATGGGGGGAAACCTTTATTTACCCCGTTGTTATTAGGAGGTGATCCCAACCTTTTCAGACAACAACCTTCGATGGGACGATTTCCTCCCCAGGGAATTCAACTAATGGGTTTAATAAAACAAACATCTATGAGCCAAAATTTAACTAGGGGACAACCCCTATACTCATGGCACATATCCGGTCAACATCCAACTGGGGGGAAAACCTCGATTTCCAAATCATTTTCAATGGAGGAATACCCTCTGATTCGGAGCCAACCTTTATTTGAATTTGGGAAACCACCCACTTGGGGGAAACCCCCATCCATGGGGGTAACAATCAACTAGGGGGAAACCTCCAACTAGCGGAAAATAAACAACGTGGGGCCAAACTATTCTTTCTACCACTAGCATACTATTTGGCCACCCTTACCCACGAATATCAAATATTGTATGGAACCAACATCAACAACCCGTCAATCCTACAACTGTCACTCAACCAAGAGGAGGACCACCCTATAGTGTCAGACCACTCCATGGTGGAGGCATACCACCCCATGGCAGAGGCAGACCACCCTATGGTGGCGGGCCCCCTAGAGGACCCCCCATGGAGGAGGACCCCTTGGGGGACCACCCTATGGTGTCATACCTCCTTGAGGACCATCCTATGGAGGAGGATCCCCCGGGGGACCACCTTATGGTAGCTAACCTCTTGGAGGAACACCCTATGGAAGAGGACCCCCTAGGCGACCACCCTATGGAGGAGGACCCCTTGGGGGAAAAACCTATGGTGGAGGAACACCCTTTGGCATATGACCCCCTAGGGGACCACCCTATGGAGGAGGACCCATTAGGGTACCACCCTATGGTGGTAGACCTCCTGGAGGAACACCCTATGGTGGAGGACCCCCTGCGGGACCACCCTATGGAGGAGGACCACCTTATGGAGGAGGACCTCCAGAAAAACCACCTCATGGAGGAGGACCATATCACCAACCTCCATAGGTCATTAAAAAACTTTCATTCTTGGCCACTCTAGATTTTCCATATCTTTCACAGTTAACTAATTATCCCATACGCCATTCCCATTTTTGGCCCTCCACTCCTACTAAGCTTCAATCCAATATTCCAAAATTTGAAGAAATAACTGGGAAAGAACCAAATAATCATGTGATTAATTTCCATATATGGTGTTATTAAAACTCTTTGGTGGATGATTCTATTCGATTACGACTTTTCTAGAGAACCCTTATAGGATCAACAACTAAATGTTATATAGAACTGTCACATAACTCCTTTGATGACTTAAATTCCCTTTCCATGGAATTTTTGACACACTTTCAATTACCTATATTCTATGAGACTGATATGGATCTCCTAACCTTGTTACTCCAATCAAATTACACCCATATTTTAGATCACATTCATGAGTGGAGGTGTCAGTGATGATTAATCAAAGCCATAATCCCAGATCAATTATTAGTTAATTGTTTCAAAAAGTCTCTTTTACCACTTATAGCTGGACATTTCTCTATGTGAGGCTCTGTTACTGAGGAATAAGCTATCATTCGAGCCCAATATTTAGATTTGATATACTCTCAATTAGGCACGTTATACGACTTGATACATAACGCTCCTTGGTCGTCGAATGATCAAACCAAACTCACACCTGGACCCCATGCCAATGGTATTATCACTCATGTTTCCACATATACAACTGGTCATATGACTGAGAAACATAGCCAATCAACTAAAGCTACCAATCCTAGCTCATTTTTCCATACTAGCACTCTAAGTAAGCTCCCTACCCAAACCATCGAGGTTAATACGGTGCAATCAACCATGCCCCAAAACCCATAGAAATCTAGAGTAAAAAATAAGGGTAATAACAAAAATAAAAATAAAAACTCTTTTGAGCAGTCGAGCACTAAAACCCAAGAAAAGAATGTTGAGGGAAAGAGCAAATGAAAGGCTAAATATCTCTGCATGATTTGTAAAGAGGTTTATTTCACTAAATATTTTCCTTGTCTCTCTGAAATCCATAAATATCTCAAGAATGGCATGCTTGCTTCTACACCTGTAGTTTTACAAAATCCTTTCTTTCCAAGAAACAAAAACTCATCATACAAATGAAAGCACCCCAACCAGGGGGCAACCCCGAATCCTCGTTAGTAAAACATCTTGATAGTTAGATCTGAGGCCATATATACTAGAGCCAAGAATTACAATTCTACAAAAGGTGATTCTTTACCCAAGGATCCCCCCTTAACCACCCCACCCAATGGCCCTCTCACACTAGAGAAGCCATCTTTCAAACCTACCTTACGCCCTCCAAAGGGAGTACTTCATCAAACTACACATAATTCTAACACTAGGCAGCCCAACACTACAGTATAGTAGAAGATCTCTCACAAGTCCTTGGTGCCATGTTGGCACTAGAAGTACTACATTCCTTCCTTGCATAACATAAATCATTATTATCATCCATTGGTGGAATTGAACCTACAGAATCCAATGTTATTTACTTCGACACAAATTGCAATGAATCACACCTATCACACCAATTAGCATTACAAATCATTGTCTGATATCTCAATGCAAATGTTTTCTAAACAATGCTTGATCAAGGCACCACAAAATGCATCATATCCTTGACATGTTGGAAATATATTGGTTCTCCCCAACTTACCACATCATAAACCATCCTTAAATATTTTGACGAAGATTTTTTCAAACCCCACAGAATTCTCCCCTCATTACCCGTTGAACTCGCGGGAAAAATTGTTTCAGTAGAAGTCGAGGTCATTGACACCACACTTGAATATAATTTGATTTTAGGTCCCACCTGGTTTTATTCCATGAAGGTTGTTTCATCTAGCGTCTTTAGACTTTTCAAATTCCCCCACCAAGGGAAGATAGTCATTGTAGACCAACTAGACTTTTGTACACCAGATGTGCGAATGAATCCTAATGCGGATGTCCCTTTCATAGGAGAGTATTATTAAGGATGTGAAAGCTTCAGGGTATTTATTTATCCCTCATTAATGGGGAATTTTCCCTCCCCCCACCATACATAAACCCAACCATCTCCATTAACATGATCTTCACGGTTGTCGGTACACCCATCCATTGCAATGACCCCTCGATAATCCCTCACCCATCTATTATAGAATATTATGGAAACACCATGCCATTATCACCAATATAGTTGGTATATACAGTGATACAATCCATAGATGAATATTTTGATTCTCATTCTAGTCTCCTACTGGATGAGGAACTACATAATTTTTCCTCTCCCTATTGGGCTACCCATACTTCACCATCCCATGACTTTCTCAACATCATCCTTCCTTCAGACGGATCCATTATGGAAGTCAGGACTTTGCAAGATACACCTTGGGAATATTCTCACCGTCGATCATCCTTCCTTCACTATGGAGATAATAAAACAACCAAAATACAAACCCTCTTTTCGATTGATATTCAAGATCCATCCCTTTTTCCTTCAACATCATATCCTATTTTTTCTGAAGGAAATTTGGGCAATATAATTTCCAAAACCATTTCGATCGATATTTTAGTTAAACTTGGGGTTGTGGAAAACATCCAGATAGGTGAATATTGTTCCCCTGAAGAAATCAAATCTTATACTTCCCTACTCAAATAATTCTGAGACATATTCTCCCAGTCCTATGAAGAGATGTTGAGAATTGACCCACAAATTGTTTTCCATGAAATTAAAACTTACCCGGATCCCGTCAAGTTTGACAATAGCTCCACCCAGTTCATCGAAGGAAAGTTTCACCAATTAAGGAATAATTTCAAAAATTTTTGAATGATGGTTTTATATATCATGTGCCCATAACTAAATGGGTTTCCAACATCATACTAGTTAACCAAAAAAAGGGAACCATCCGAGTATGTGTTTTTTATAGGGACGTCAACAAGGCATGTCCTAAAGACAATTTCCCTACCCCTTTCATCAATCAAATAATTGATGATTTTGTCGAATGTGAAGTATTGTCAGTTATGGATGGCTTCTCCGGCTATAATCAAATTGAAATTACTATGGAAGACCAACACAAAACCACCTTTATCTTCCCATTGGGAACTTTCCCATATTGAAAGTCACCATTTGGTCTTAAAAATGTTGGTGCAACATTCCAGTGGGCCATGTGTTATGCCTTCCATGACATTAAAAATATCGTACAAAATTACCTCGATTATCTCCTTACTCAATCCGCTAAGAGATTCAATTACATAGATCACCTACGCCAAATCTTCGTACGTTGTCGATATTACAAGATTCACTTAAATCCACACAAATGATTTTTTGTCATCAAATCTCTTCATTTACTTGATTTCATTGACTCCAAGTTTGGGATCAGAGTTGATCCACTTAAACTCAAGGAAATCATCGACTTTTCCCCTCCCACCTTTATAATCCAACTTCAAATTTTGCAAGGGAAATAAAACTTCCTTAGACACTTTGTTTCCAATTATGCTGAAATCACCAAAGGTTTCATGTGATTATTGAAAAATGAAATATATTTTATTTGGGATGAATAGGCCGAATGATATTTTGATCATTTGATGAAAGTTATTACATCTACACCATTACTCAAACCCCCAAATTATAATAAATATTTCATCCTATACCTGGAAACTTATGGTACCACCATTGGAATGGTATTAGTCCAAAATGACGATCAACCCAATGAAAATGTTATTTATCATCTCATTAAGGGCTTAGTTTCTTCCAAGATTCAATATCCATATGTTGAGAAGTTGGCACTGGCTGTTGTATATGTTATCCAACGATGCCGACATTATATTCTACTCTGAACCACCACTATTGTCTTTGAAACAAACCCAATGCAATATATTTTGTCACGTCAAATATTGGGGGGGAGATACTCTAAATGGATCATCCTATTATAGGAATTTGATCTTGAATTCTCCACCCCAAAATCCAAAAAATCCTTGATTTTCGCAGAATTAATAACCGATATTCCCCTATCCTTTGATGAATCTGTAGTACAAGATTTTTTTCCTGACGAATATTTGTTTCTCATCGAATCATCTGATCCTTGGTATGGAGACATATTTATTTATCTCCATATTGATTGCTTTTGGCCCAATCTGTCTAAAGATGATCGTCGCCGCATACACCACCAATCCTTAAGCTATCTTATCGTCGGTGATACCCTTTAATGTCATTGAGTTGATATCATATTACACCATCATGTCATCCATTATTAAGACGAACGAATACCAAATGAATTCCACTATGGAGCATGTGGTGGCCATTTGTCTTGGTTTGCCAGTACCCAAAATATTTTATGCACAGGCTATTTTTGGCCCACATTTTTTAAAAATTGCATTAATATGGTACAAAAATGCCACCCCTATCAAATAGTTTCCAAAAAAATGCACACTCACCCCACTCCTTTACATCCAATCATTGTGGTTGGCACTTTCACTAAATTGGGCATTGATTTCACCACCTATAAACCTCCTTCTATCATCGATCATAATTACATTATTGTGGTCGTTGATTATTTCACAAATTGGGAAGAAGTCGTTCCTACCTTTTCTAACGACGCAAAGATTGTTTCCTTGTTCATATTCAAACATATCATCACACATTTTAGTGTGCCTAAATCCATTTTTACCAACCATGGACCACTTTTTTGCAATAGCATGATTACCAAATTATCCACTCTGTTGCATTTTGACTAGGAACACTCATAGCCCTATTACCCTCAAGCAAACAATCAAGTCGAGTCCATCAATAAGGTACTCAAAAAATTGCTCTAGAGAATTATTGGAAAACATAAAACCAATTGGAATTTAATTATATTCCCGAACTTATAGTTATATCAAACCTCCGCCAAAACTGCCACTGACTTCACCCCGTTCCAACTTGTCTATGGTTTGAAGGTCATTTTACCCATTGAATCTGAAATCCCGTCCCTCAAGCTAGTTTTCGAGCTCATGTATGAGACTTCTAATAAAAAAGAGTGACTCCTATACTTATCCTGTATTAATCAACAATGTCGTGAATCCATCATGGCCAATGAGTCTCATCAAAAGCATTTCAAACACAAATACGATAAAAAACTACACCCTCAAAGTTTTTGTCTATGACCAAGACCACGACAAGTTAGGTGCAGGTAATTTTGAACTCTTATGGCATGGACCCTATATATTTACATGAATTCTTAAAAAAAGGAACCTATGAGCTAGAATACTATCAAGGAAATCCATTATCGGAGCCCCGCAATGGGGATCTACTTCAAAAAGTACTATGAATAATCCTTATGCTATCTAGTGATTTTGTACCATATGTATTATAGTGTGCTATGGTTGATTTTTCCCCCCCTTTGTGTGACATTCTTTGTCAATATGATTATCCTTCTTAAAGCTTGAGTTTCATATTTGTCGTTTCCCTCACCCTATTTTGGATATGTTGATGGAGCTAGTTGCACCTCCCGGAATATCGCTTCCGTTGCTTGGGTCATCATTTCACCCACCAACGATATAGTAAGCTCTGGGGACATCTATCTCATCCCTGCAATGAACAATGTTGAAAAATATAGTTCCATTATTGAACTTATGACCGAATCATTCACTTTGGACATACGCCACTTGATAGTATGCCTAAATTTTGAGCTCGTCCTTTCACAACTCAACTCGACTTATTCTTTTCAAAATCCTATCATTTTTTGGAAATATTGAAGGGTACGAATATTGGAATGATTATTTAATTTTATCTCTTATGAACATATACCAAGGAGTTTCAATTCTTTAGTTGACTCAATAGAAAATTTTGTTTTGAATTGGCATCTACTTCATTAAAAAGAATCACATTCAACATTCATTGTATAAACCATTATACACATCATCCATCACATATACATAAGAAGAAATAACAAATCCATATGTCCATATATATATATATATATATATATATATATATATATATATATATATAAAGTGTCTCCAAAAAACATCCAAAACCAGTATAACATAACAAAATTTGGCTATCCGCTCATACATCCACAAAACAAATATGCATCAAATTCCATCAAACTAAAAAGCAGTAGTCATCACGAGGAGCCCTCTAGTCATTATAGAAAATCATTTCTTTTGTGACCTTC
Organism: Picea glauca; assembly: GCA_000966675.3. Lineage (NCBI taxonomy): Eukaryota > Viridiplantae > Streptophyta > Pinopsida > Pinales > Pinaceae > Picea > Picea glauca. The sequence continues at coordinate 470,663 of JZKD02S1408190.1, read as the reverse complement.
TACAGAAGGAACACAAACTAGTTCCCCACACCCACTACATTCCTCTGCATACGCATAGGTATGTCATCCATATGTGGCACTGGAATCCCAACAGTCAAGCGCTCGAGATTTTCCTCGAGATCTTCTAATAGTGCTACATTTTCTCCTCTAGTGTTTTTTTCTATACAAACACCTAGTTTCTCTCCTTGCCTATTCAACGACAACATATGCACTATATGTACTAGTGCATAATATACACATCAAAAATCATTTTTTATGTTACACACAAAAACATTTATATATAACAAAATCACAAAAACATTAAAAATACAAAAAATACTGTAAATTTATCTTTCTTAGAAAACTCATTGTTGAACCTTTCTCCATTAAGGAGAACCATATCGATATAGTCATGATATTCAATGCCATGATATACTTAATCATCCACCACCACTATCTTTCAATCCCACCATTAGAAAACATTCACATCAAACTGAAACCGTGGTCCCCCATCGAGTCAGAACAACATATATGTCCATTTCTTCATCATCAGATCCCTAAACCCAGCATCATGCACTACATCCCATGGACATGATGTCGACACCCTATCAAATAAGAAAGATAAAAATATGAATCCATAGCCAAATTGTTTATGTCATCCCCACCTACATTTGGTCAATTCCTCCTTCATATTCACCAGAATTGTTGCACACCAGTTGTACACCATGGGAGATAAACACATCACTATGTAATCCACCTAGCTCCTTGAATCTAAGTGAGGCCTAATACTCCTTTCCACCCTTGTAATGGTGAAAAAGATAGTGTGTAAGGTAAGGTCCATCACTTGACCAATTGGAAGCTTATTTCTTCTCTTCTACATCCTAGGGTGACAACAACATGCCACATAATCATCTACTCGATCTGTGCCTCCTCTTTTACCACCCACTAGAAGCATTTTATCACCATGAAGGGACAATCCCGTTAGCAAGTACATATCTTCCATATCTAATTTCAATATCTGATCATGTAAAATGAAGTGTTTCCTTTCCGGATCCCACATATTAACCAAAGCTTGTAGCATCACCGATTGGGCCCACATGTTTTGACATAAAAAAAAAATTCAACAATCCACAATTCCACAATGCATCCACAACAAGAGGATCACCCATAGAAGCATTTTCATTCAATTCATGCTCACATTCCCTCCACTCTAAAATTGTGTCCACACCTTCCATAGACATCAATTTTTTTTAGAACACAATCACCAAAGAAAATTCATGAAAAAATTTACAAAAATGGAAAACATTCACTCGGTCGCACCCCTCTTTGGTGGACCGTGCAACCGGTCGCGACCATATTTCTCAGTCACACCCCTCTTTGGTGGACAGAGTGACCAATCATGACCATTTTGGTTGATCTCTCCTCAAATTAATCCTGGGAGTGAGCGGTCACCCTTTCCTGCACAACACAGAGCAACCAAATTGTTCAGTCGCCCCCCGCAAGAAGCCTAGGCATGACCACGCACTCTCAAAAAATTTGTGTCTTGCCACAAAAAAAAAATGGATGAAACGAAAAAATAACCATTTTTTTTCTAAGTTGGGATCCGACCTCTTACCTGGTAACTGAAGGCTCCAAGCTCTGCAATGTTGCTCCAATTTTTTGCAGGAAAAGGGCTCTCGAAGTTTTCACAAAGGTAAATAGTTAAAATGAGGTAAAACCTCTCTTTTTTACTCCATATATGGCATCATTTTAACCCTTTTCATACTAGAACTAGATCATTTTCTTCACTTTTGTACATTTGTCTTTTTTCTTTCTCTTGGAACCACATACTAATCCATTTTTTGTCGGGAGCACTATCAATATAAACTATGAAACCATTCTACGGAGTCTTATTTAAGACATTTTTTTACTCCTTAAAAAAGAAAAGATCATTGAGTACGCTTGTCTTTTCACACTCATTTTATGGATTTGAAAATACATCCACTTGGTATACATTTACCCCTTTTTCGAGCCAAACAGACTATTTACGAAAAATGACTTCATCGTGGAGGACTCTTTAAGATCTTTTCAAACTTGTTAAAAAATGAAAATATTGTTGATTGATCTTCTTGTCTTTCATGCTCATTAAAGTGAACTAGAAAGCATGTCTGTTGAGCGATATTTTATCTCTTTATTGGTCTCATCATACTATTTACAAAAAGGAACACCCTATCCCTTGTGGTTAGGAGAGCTCTCCTAGGTATTGTTTTATACTTTTTCGGACCCTCGAGACTAATTTTATGAAAAAGTTCCTTATGGGGTTTTCTCTATGACCTTTTCAGACTCTCTAAAAAGGAAAAGGCCATCGATTTTACCTTGGAATCGTTAAACTTTACATCAAAGGACCCACACATGGGACTGATCCCCTCCTTCCACTTGTTTATTAATATTGTGTCGAGGGACTCATCACTAGAAGGGATATATTGAGCATCTAATATCCTCCTCTAGCTCCAAAACTAGGAGGAGTTACTCACCAATAATGTGTGGGGAATATTTAGAGGGTTTTTCCATCTTGTTATCTTCATTATCTATAAGCTATCACTACTTTGAGTCTCCCTTGAACAACACACCTATTGTATCATCACATACAACAGTCAGTTCATCCATTCTCTCTCATTGAACACCATTACCATCATTGTGTTACGTTCTACTCATCGGTCCATGACCCGTTATTATGGTATTCAGTTGAGTTAATGCTACCGAGTCAAGCCATTTGCCATGCATACATTTTCAAGAGAAGTTTATCTACGCCAACCATCTTCGTTCCTTCTTACCCCTCTCTTGGCTATCCCTATGTCAATTGTTCTCCCTTATTATTTTCACACCATCTATTTTAATATTTTGAATTACAATGACATTCACAAAGAGGCTACAATAGAATCACTACACACACATACTCATGAAAAACAAGAGTAATTGGGAAGGTAAACCAATATGTTGTTTGTTCCTTATTCATGAGTATAAATACATAGGTTAAATGGTTGGAGAGGTTGTACCCGCTCCAACTAATCACTAGTTTAGTTATTTACTATGTGTTCCATGTCTTTACTTGGATTTATCCTCTTTATTACATACATTTATGTATCATATATAACATATAATGAAAAGGGCCTAGAATCCCCTACAACATCTCCCCCACACTCAATTCCTTTCTCATCTCGAGCAAGCATGCATCAATGTTCTGGGTCTCTACTACTACAAAATTATCCTCATTGTGTACCATCGATGCATGTCGATATGCATAAGTAAATCAGCTACAACAACCGCCAACTATATAGGGTGATAGGCGTATACAAGGTTTCTTGTGATTAGTCTCTACTATATCTGAGTGACTATATATTACAGGTCACATCTCCTTGATCTCCATGTTCTGCATTAATCATCAAGAGTTGCTATGGTTTTCGTTATTTCCAAGTCGTTCTCTCAATTCATACCTCGACTACTCATGCTCTCTATTAGGATGTCTCTCTCGGAGGATTCATTATAGGGGATCAATGAGGGTCAGTGCCAATGACCACTCATACCATTCTTTTGTTGTCATGACCCAAAAACTATTTTGAAACTCTTATACTTAGGGGATCAATTAAATCATTTTTCTTGTCATAATATTTTATTTAATTTCTTTGTGTGTGTGTAAAAATGTCTCTCTTGAATGCCTTCGACCACTATTCATCATAAGTGTTCTGCTCACTTTTCCACTGTAGAATTTTTCTCTATCAATGCTCAATCTTGTATTCAAGTACTTAGCCACTTCTCTGTTTCTCATTATTTTCTACTTCAATTCTCTGGACTCTTTCATTTTTATATTAAGGATGATTGACCAACTCTAAGACTCTACAATAAATTTTTCCTAGCCTTAACTTCCTGCTATCAATTATGTGTTGAATGATGTCAGTGAGAGGCCAAGCTTGTCAGTGAAAATTTTGACTTACATTAAATTACTAGAGGGGATCACCTGCCTTTGAATAATACACATGTTTAACCCCCTCCTTTCTTTAAACTTCTTTAAATATTGAGTTAATTAAGTGCGATCGACTTGATATACAACATATGTATTTTTCCTTTACAACTAAATTGCATTACAGACACTATAGAGTGACGAATCATGAGCATTTTGGTTGATCAGTCCTCAATTTAATACTTGGAGTGAAAGGTCACCCTTTCCTGCACAACACAAAGCGACCAAATTGTTTGTTCGGCCCCCGTAAGAAGCCTAGGTGCGACCGCGCACTCTCAAACAATTTGTGGCTTGCCACAACAAAAAAAATGGATGAAATGAAAAAATAAGCATGGGTTTTCTAAGTTGGGATCAAACCTCTTACTTGGTAACTGAAGGCTGCACGATCTGCAGCTCCAAGCTTTGCAATCACTGTTCCAAATTTTGGCAAGAAAAGGGCTCTCCAAGTTTTCACAAAGGTAAATAGTTAAAATGAGGTAAAACCTCTCTCTTTTACTCCATATATGGCTTCATTTTAACCCTTTTCAAACTAGAACTAGATCATTTTATTCATTTTTTGGACATTTATCTTTTTTATTTCTCTTGGAACCACATACTAATCTATTTTGTGTTGGAAACACTATCAATATAAACTATGGAACCATTCTATGTTGTCTTATTTAAGACATTTTTTTACTCCTTAAAAAAGAAAAGATCGTCAAGTATGCTTGTCTTTTCACACTCATTTCATGGATTTGAAAAGACATCCACCCGGTATACGTTTACCCCTTTTTCGGGCCAAACAAACTATTTATGAAAAGGGACTTCAACATGGAGGACTCTTTAAGATCTTTTCAAACTCGTTAAAAAATGAAAAGATTGATGATTGATATTGTTGTCTTTCACGCTCGTTAAAGTGTATTAGAAAGAATGTATGTTGAGCCATAGTTTATCTATTTTTTAGTCTCATTAGACTATTTATGAAAAAGGAACACCCTATCCCTTGTGGTTAGGAGAGTTCTCCTAGGTATTGTTTTATACTTTTTTGGACCCTGGAGACTAATTTTACAAAAAAGTTCCTTATGGGGTTTTCTCTATGACCTTTCCAGACTCTCTAAACACGAAAATGCCATCGATTCTACCTTCCTTGTACTTGCTAAACATTACATTGAAGGACCCACACATGGCACTGAACCCCTCCTTCCTCGGGTTTGTTAATATTGTGTCGAGGGAATCATCGCTAGATGGGATATATTGAGCATCTTCTATCCTCCTCCAGCTCGAAAACTAGAAGGTGGTACTCATCAATCATGGTGGGGAATTTTTAGAGGGTTTTTCCATCTTCTTATCTTCATTATCTGGAATCTATCACTACTTTGAGTCTCCCTTGAACAACGCACCTAATCTATCATCACATACAACAGTCGGGTCATCCATTATCTCTCGTTGACCATCATTACCATCATTGTGTCACGTTCTACTCATTGGTCCATGACCAGTTATTATGGTATTCTTATGAGTTAATGATGTCGATTCAAGCCATTTTTCGTGCATGATTTTTCAAGGGAAGTTTCTCTACGCAAGCCATCTCTGGTCCTTCTTACCCCTCTCTTGGTCATCCCGATGCCAGTTGTTCTCCCTTATTAATTTCACACCATCTGTTGCAATCTTTTGGATTACAATGGCATTCACAAAGAGGCTATGTTAGAAGCACTACACACACATACTCATGAAGGACAAGAGTAATTGGAAAGGTAAACCAATATTTTGTGTGTTCCTTATTCATGAGTATAAATACATAGGGTAAATTGTTGGAGCGGTTGTACCCACTCCAACTAATCACTAGTTTAGTTATTTACTATCTGTTACATGTATTTACTTGGATTTATTCTCTTTATTACATACATTTATGTATTAGCTCTAATGTATAATGACAAGGGCCTAGAATCCCCTACAACATCTCCCCCACACTCAATTCCTTTCTCATCTCGAGCAAGCATGCATCAATGTTCTGGGTTTCTGCTGCTATAGAATTATCCTCATTGTGTATCACCGATGCATGTCAATCTATATAGGTAACTTAGTCATAACAGGTGCCAACTATATAGGGTGATAGGAGTATACAAGGTTTATTGTGATTAGTCTCTATTGTATCTGAGTGACTATATATTACAGGTCTCATCTCCTTGATCTCCATGTTCTGGATTCCTCATCAAGAGTCGCTCTGGTTGTTGTTATTTCCAAGTCGATCACTCAATTCATACTTTGACTTCTCACGCACTCTATTAGGTTGTCGCTCTCAGAGGATTCATTATAGGGGATCGATAAGGGTATGTGCCAACGACCACTCATACCATTCTTTTGTTGTCATGACCCAAAAAATATTCTACAACTCTTATACTCAAGGGATCAATTAATTAATTGTTCTTGTCATCATCTTTTCTTTAATTACTTTGTGTTTGTGTAAATATGTCTCTCTTGAATTCCTTCGACCAGTACTCATCATAAGTGTTATGCTAACTTTTTCGATGCATAATTTTCCTCTGTCAATGATCAATCTTTTATTCAACTGCTTAGCCATTTCTCTATTGCTCATTATCTACTTCTTCAATTCTCCGGAGTCTTGCATTTTTATATTAAGGATGATTGACCAACTCTAAGACTATACAAAAAAAATTCCTAGACTTAACTTCCTGCTATCGATTATGTGTTGACTGATATCGGTGAGAGGCCGAACTCGTCGGTGAAAAATTTGACTTACAGTAAATGACTAGAGGGGATCACATGCCTTTGAATAATACACACGTTTAACCCTCTCCTTTCTTTAAAATTCATTAAATATTGACTTAATTAAGTGCGACCGACTTGATCTACAACATATCTATTTTTCCTTTTCGACTAAATTGCATTACAGACTCGACTTAGACTTCGACTTGATTGAATCAACTATAAGTCGAGTAGGCTTGACTCATACTCGATCGACTAGATTTAAAGAATGATATAGCTTAATTATGGGTTGAATCAACCTACTCTATAAACATTTCCTTCATAAAAATAGATTTCAAGTGCGCTTTTCATTCATGAATGGAATATGTTCACTTTAATACTGTGCAACTTTGGCTTTGAAAATCCTTTTGTGTTGACCATGCCTAATAGTTGTTGGATATTAGGCTTTGGTTGAAGCATAAATAACAAAACATTTGATCATATCCTCTTGAAGAACTCTCTTGTTTGCACTCAATCCATGAATTCTGGTCATCTTCTTTTCAAAGTGTTTTCTGGTAGGCAATCTGTTTTAATTGGAAATCGACCTATCTATGTATGAGTTTTTTAGTCAGCCCACCGAATAGAAGTCAATCACCATCAGATGCGCTAAGAAATATCAGGTTGATTCCATTGCAAACATTTATGGTCAACAACGTTATTTAACTCTGAAGCTGATGATACCTCCACAATATCAATGTTACATTTTTCATAACCGCTTGTTGATAAGATTTTTTCTCATAGGTTTTGTTTTATGGAATATCACTTTGTAGTATATAGATTAAGATAATATATATGACTGGGTGAACTTATGTAATTATCATCTCAACCTACTTTCTCATCGATTAGTCGGTCCCTTAAATTTTAACGAGCATCCATGTTGGAAGATGAAATGTAAAATCCACCTTAGACAGTGAGAGATAGTGTAATATTATGTTTTCCATGTGACCATAGTAGACTAAGAACAATTTCTTGTACTAGGGATAAATAATTATAATTGGGTCTCTTTATCTTTACAGGTCATCCATTTTCAATTATTACTTGGTGTGGAAATTGACAACTTGATCATAACTAATAAAAATTGACTATCAATGAGTTGACATATGATTTGCAGTGGAACTTTCTCCTTTTTGAAGGATGCATATGACCATTAATCGCCAATCTCGACTTGCTTTCCAGATCAACTAAGTCTTCTTGTCACTTTCTACACATAATCAGTTCAAGAATAGACAACAATTGGTGTCTTTATCACTTTGTAATGATAACTCATCAAAGATCACCTTCATAAATAAATATCATTGTCTTGCATGCCAATCACTATAATAAAGGATGTGCTTGAATCACCTCAGACTTTGTTCAAGACAACCTGTACCTTTTTCTTGTCCAAGTGTACTCTGAAAATCATATTTATTAGTGTCCATTCACGCAATTCATATTTCTTCCAGTCAACCATTACACTAAGTGACGGATGGTGCCCAACACTCTTAGGTCGAGCACATCAATTAGTACAATACATCCACTCATGTAAATGTAAATGTACATTTGCAGTGGAGAAGAGAGTCGGTGTTATTGAATATGTCAAAGAATTTCCTAGATTTGGTATATATGAGTAGATTTAGTGGAGCCTTATTTGTAGTAGTTTGTTCAATCAAATTTGGCAATTTGGTATGAACGTAGAAGTTTTGAATTAGTTATGTAACTAATCTAATTCTGTTCATTATTCATGTAAGCCCATAGAGACATAACGAGGAATTGAGGAAATGGTGTAATGAGGAGTTTGAGATGAATGTGAGCCTGCTATAATCTCCTTGATATGAATAATAAGACAATCGATACCTATGCTTGGTGGACATAGACCAACGTTTGGATGAACCACCTAAATTGTTGTGTTTCTTGTTTGCATTCTTATTGATTGTCTTATGTGATATTTGTGTTTCCACATTTGCAAATACAACAAGTGGTATCGGAGCTGTGTTTGAAAATCTGTGAGCTCAAACAATGGAGGATCCAGATAAGAGGAGCGTTGTTTCCAAAAATTTGTGAGGTCAAACCGTGGAGGATCCACATGCTTGATAGGAGCGTTGATCAGCGCTGGGCATCAAGGACTGTTAGAGCGCTGGTTAGTAGTGGACTTATGAAATCATTTGCAAAATAATTGCAAAATAATTTTAGCGCTGGGCTGTATGATGGATGGGAGCGCCGAATACAAAAACAACGCTAGGCTATTTTGTGGTATGATGTGTATGCATAAAACGTATTAAAATCAACGTTGGGTTGTTTTTTGGTATGAGGTGTATGCATAAAATGCATTAAAATCAGTGTTGGGTTAAATGCATGTGCATAATACTTATGGTGTAAAAGGTATGAGTTTAAATACAATATTTTGTAATTAAATATTGTGGAGGCATTAAAAAGTGAATTTTATAAATTTAAAAAGGTGAATCTTTTAAAGAAGAGGAGAGGTTAGTAAAAGGTTTTTATTAAATTTTTTTATTAAACCTTGTAAAGTTTATACCATCATTTTTCCACATATTTTTTAGAAAGGGTCTTGGTTATTATACACAATTGTGTTTTTTTGGAATGTTTCCTCTAATGGAAAAGACGTAGAGTCCTAAGTTAAAAATTAAGAAATTCAATGGCAACAATAATTTCGAGATCTGGAAGGCTAAAATGCACAATCCTCTTGTGCAATAAGGCATGGTGAAGGCTCTTTTGGGAAAAATAAAACAGGTTGCACCCATAATAGATGATGACTGGGATGACATGGATGCGAGAGAACTGAGTGCTATACGCTTATGTTTGGTCGATGATGTATTTTTCATCATTGTCTCAGAGAAGACAACAGTCGGTTTGTGGTCAAAGATGGAAAGCTTGTACATGATGAACTCCTTAAACAGGATCTTCCTGAAAAGGAAATTGTATAGTTTGTGCATGAAGGATGATACGAAGATAGATCATCATATAAATGATTTTAATACTCTCTGTTGACTGCCCATTTAGAAACGGTGGTCAACTCATGTGCCATGAAAGATGCGTCATCAGATGCCATGTTGTCGAAGACTTTTGGTCCTACAGGGTAGTGTTTGGCCCAACACTTTATTTTGTAATTGGAATTTCCGCACCCCTGCGTGGGTTAATAATGTAATAGGTCTGCATGAGTCATGTCTAGGTCAGTTACCTTGGGATCAGTTTACTATGAGAGTTCCTTTCACCGAGGGGTTTTTATCCTCAGGTTATCAGTTGGGCTTTTCAGCCTTATTGATTTCCCTTGAGTTTTTCCCTCACACTTGCTACAAGTCCTCCAAAGTGGTGAACGACGTTCTAGTGGGATTATGTCTTGGTAAATATTATAGGGAATCATTGTAAATGACCATGCAAGACATCTTAGAAAGTTTCGTGGAATTCCGTCGAGTCTAAGTCAGTTTTTTTAATTAATTAATTTTTAATTAAATTTCCCTAAGTTTGGAGGTTTAATTAATTAATTATTGTTTAGCAATAATTGTAAAAACTAGGCCCTTGGACTTTTGATAGGGGTATTTGTGCTCAAAAGAAATGAAATAGCACTCCCTGCATCCATGGACAAAGTTTCAGCTCAGTTGGACAACTTTAGCCATGGGTTAGTCCACCTAGAGTGTGAGTCAGTCTAAAACAAAAATCTTAATTGCTAAAGTCCAAACATGGAAAAATGTAAAAAATGTAATAATGAGTTAGATGATGTGAAATGTTGAAATTATGATTATATAGAGACCCCCTATGCATAATTTTAGTCTCCCAACCTTTTCAACCTTGTCTAACCCCTAACACCACCTCCACACTCAAAAATCATGCCCCCCTAGGGGATTGATGTTTTTCCTTTTTTGATTATTTTGTGACTTGAGTGTGGCCCCCTCTCTTGATATTTCACTTCATTTAGCCCCTAAATAACCCCTAGAGGTGAACCCACTCACTCCACCTCACTCACCCTTTCATTTTAATTGATTTTTTACCTTGTGGAGCGCTCTCCAAGAGAGTTACGCCCCCCTTTTGTGTCTCTCCAATGGAAAACTCGTTTTTTATTGTTTGAGGCTCTTTCTCTTTCCCTAGCATGAATCCGATGACCTCCCTCATGAGTTTTGTGTGATCCCATCCTACCTCAGTCATCTCTCACCCCTCCTTACCTTTCCCTCATCCCAAGTGGTGCACCCTCCATGAGAAGTGCGCCCTCCCTCTTCTTGGAACTCAACCAAATAATTTTTAAAAATTATTTGTGACATTTCAATTACCTTGGCACAAATCCCATGCCTCCTACACACCCTTGGATCTATCCAAGCTATTTTTCTATTTTCCTACACCCTAGATCTATTGTGAAAACCCTAGATGGTGCACCCTAGCCTTGAGATCTACTCATTTGCTTGGTGGTGGACACTTGGCTTAGATCCAAGAGAGGTGGGTTTTCCTCTCCAGGTATAAATAGATCTCATTTCTCCTCCCCAACTTACTATATCTTGAGCTATTGTTATGCTAATTGATTTCCAACTCTCTCTCTCTCTCTAGTCATTCATTTCATTTCATTTCCATTCTATGCTCTAGGGTTTTGGAGTATTTTCTCTCCAAAACCATTTTTCTTGAGTAATATCAATATTGGAGAAACTTTGGAGGACAACAAGAAGACTAAGGCGTATGCTTCCTTTTCTTATGCATGGGAGGTAACATTGTAATGGTTTTCTTTAGATGCTTGAAACACTAGATCTTAGGTAAAGTGTTAGCTAAGTAGATCTAATAGGGTGTATGCTTATTGGGTTTATCTATCTTGATGTGTTAAATAAAATATAAGTGTCATTTTGTTTCAATACATCAACATATTGTCTATTGTATGCATGTTGTTTGAAGAAATCTTGGAGGTTTATCTCTTGGGTTTCATTGGGAACTCCTTCAAGGAGAAGGATCACTTAAAGCTCTCACATACTCCATTTCTCTAACCATATTACTTTTCCTCTACCAATGCTTCTCACTCATTCCATTTTCAGCTAGCATATAATTGTTTAAGTAGGTCAATTAAATCAATATAATCTCTTGTTTTCTTGTGGAAATTTCTTTCCCTAAAAGGAAAGGGTTTTCCTTAACCTCTTTTGGGTTGTGTGTAGCCATTCTAGCAAGAAAAGCTTGCTGATTTTGCAGGTATATCAAATCTGGTTGAGAAGCTTTTGGCTGCCCAAAGGAGAAGCACACAACACTAGAAAGCCCTTTTGGGGATTTGGTAGCTATCTCTCAACCTTACCTTTCATTTCTTAGCATTTTGGTACGTTTTTTGCCTCTTTTTCTTGCTCGTGGTAGTTCACACCTATAGAGGAAGGAATGGTACGACCTCCCTCTTTGTGTGAGCTTGTTGGGTAGTGTATATCTAGCTAGGGTTTTCACTTTTAGTCTTTTTACCTTTTTCACTAGCTAGGACGTGAGGTTTAGAAGGTGAAGGGCACCTTCTCAACCTAGGATATGCAGTAGATTAATATGTAGCTTTCTTTCTTGATTTGTTGTTTACTTTCTTAGTTTATCTCTCTTCCTTATCTTTGATGGTTTGCCCTAATTTCTAAAATCTTAAAGAACTTAACCTAACTAAGAAAATCTATAATAATACCTACCTAGTTGGGAGAGGAATACCCAAATAGGCAAGGCTAAGTGTTAATGCTTGATGATATAATGTGATGTGATCTATGGTTTAATGTTTTAAATTGGTTATGTTCTAGATCTATCTTCTAACCTTAAGCCTATTGGGCAACACACTTAAGTAATCTAACTAGATCTTGCTTAGTTTCATTTCAAGCTTCTTATCTTCCTTTATGCACATGGTTTAGATCTTAATGCTTCAAATATCTAAAGTGATTAACAAGTAATTGGTTCATTAGTCTCATTGCTTACATCTATTGAAATCCATTTGCTTGGGCTTGAAAAGTGTTGAATGGTTAAGTAGGCAAACACAATTAAATTTTCTTTCTATCTCTTGAAGGCAAGTTGTTCTTGCCCTAATGCTCATATTTCATAGCAATCTCTTATTGTGCATGTGATAGTCTTTAATTTTCAGCCATATTATTTTCTTTTCATGTGTTCGTGAACTAAATTTCTTAAGCTCAAGACAACACACTAAAAAGCTAATAACAATTTCGGCCATATCACTAAATTGCATCTAAAAAGTTCTTTAAAATATTCTAAACACTCTAATAATCACCTAAAAGTCTACCTAATCAACTTATATACTTAATAGACTATTTAGTGTACCTTAGACCACTATATTCACCATCTAAAATGGGGATTGAGGAAAACAACGAAGGGTAGTGGCAGGGGACTAGCCTGTGGTGCACTAGGTGTGTGTCCTCTCCGGGAAGTACTCTTGTTTTGGGCTGACTGGTTATGCTAGGGTTGGCCTCGTTTCCATACTATCTTGAGCATCCAACAGTAATTTGGAAATAGGAGGAGGAGGCTTTGGTGAAAGCTAAATAAAACTTGATAAATCTTAAGAAAAGCTTAAAAATTAAACCCTAGACCAAACCTAATAGAATACTTGGGAGTTTAATAATTAACAGTGTGGATCATCTTTGGTAATCTTAACAACATTCGTGCTAAAATCTCTTAAATTTTCTTAAGTTGTTGTTGATATTTCTCATGATGATATGATAATGGTGTTGATGATGATCTATTGAATATGTGGAAATGTGATATAATGCTTTGGTCTTTGATATCCTGCACACATAGAAGTAAAACGTGGTTAGCTTGCTTTGTATGATTTGTATCCTAGCATTCTTTATTGTAAGTAATTGTATATAGTATTATTTCATTGGTTTAATTTATTCTTTTGTAAACTTGTAAGTAATTTTTATTGTTTTGTAAAGAACCACCCTTGAACATAGTTAATCCCTTGCCCAATTTCTAGGCACTATTCTTAGTTCACCTAGGGAAAAGTCTTGCCTCACATGCTAACCCTTGCATATTGCATTGTTGCCTTAGCATATTAGGATTAGAATCCCCTCTAACCTTAACAAATTAAAATTAACTCCTAGAAACTAAATCTAACACATCTAGTAACTAAGGTCTACCCCCTTTGGCTTCCCTAGGAGTAAGACTAGATGAAAGAGGTTCTGGTCAAAGTGATAGCGTGTGATGTGAAACTAGGCATTGTGCCTCCAAGGACACACTAAGTGAGCTGGACTTAGCTGTAGTGACCATATAAATTTAACATCCATTAATTCCATAAACTGTAACAGTAATATCTACTTGATTTCAGTAACTCAGTAATTTCTTATAAATTCAGCACATACACATATAAATTTATCATAACGGTTAATGATTCCATAACATAAATAAAACAAATACTTAATTTAAATTACCTTGGTCTGATGCTAACCCTCCTCTTTCCACTTGCCTTGTTGACCTTCCTGCTGCTGCCTTGCCCAACTTGAAGCCACGGACCAACTCTGCCCAAAACCGAGTTTCCACCCTGCCAACTAGGACAACTACCTATCTCCAGGATACCATATGGATATCCTGGTCCTTTTGCCCAAAACCCCTAGCAAATCGGTGCCCCCTGTACTAACCCTTCCCGACTACAGAACTCAAACTCTCCTCTCTCTGTGAAAATCCAAGATAACCCTCCAAAATCAAATTTCCCATAGAATGATTCCCTTCCTCCGTAACCTCCTCCGCTCATATCCTTCCTTCGCCGCCTTTTCACCTCATTTACTTCCTTACCTACACATATTTAATGCCCCATATCCTTCCTTCGCCGCCTTTTCACCTCATTTACTTCCTTACCTACACATATTTAATGCCCCTTATCCTTTTATTAATGTTCCCCTATCCGTTTATTAATGTCCCTTATCCCTTCGTATATGTAATCTTTTTAATTTAAACCATATAATTTATTAATCTTTTTTTTTTTAATTTTATTACCCTGTTCATTCAATGTGATAGGTAATTAATTTAATTAATTAATTAATCAAAATTATAACAATTAATTAATTAATAATGATTTAATTAGTATTATTATGCCACTCTTTGTTTAGTTAAAACCATGTTAAGACAATTAATCCCCTAATTAATTTTTACTTAATAATTCTTAAACATATATTCTACTAGGGATGTTACATACACCCATCCTTCAGGAAACTTCGTCCTGACGTTAAGGTGTCTTATGGTACAAAGGAAAAGAAACTTGGTTCACATATTCATAACAATTAACTGACATTATCAGTAAGTAAGTCAAGAAAAATCATGCATACTAGTGTATATGTACAAAAAATGCATGTGTAGCTAGTACATGCAAGTCTCGTGCATGTACTAATAATCAAAACTACCAACCTTTAGTAATTTATGTATGCATACAATCCAGTCATCAAGACTAGTATTTTATAAAAGACAACAAACCAATCAATTGTTCAGAAATCCTTTAATTACTATTATGCAGTTCAACAATTTTTATTTAGACAACTGTGGTTTAGTTACGTAATTATGAATATTCATATATACACATTTTTATTTTTTATTTTTAAAAGGAAAACATTAAATTCCACCACAAGACAGATCCCCATACCTTCTCAACTATTACTACTCATCCTTCCTCCCTAACCTACTTCCATATCCATTCCTATCCTTCCTCTGCTAGACTATCTTGGAGCGTCAACTATATTGACCTAACTCCAAATAGAACCCGTAAGTGGAAGTGTCGCTATCTCAACCAAACTTCCCTAGAAGGCATCTAACAGTCATCATCACACATCTTGGAGAGCATGAACTAACACCGTCCTCCCATGACTTCAGGTTTCGGAGGATACACGGTGGGAAATGCCTCCACCCCTCCTAATCATAACTAGGGTCCACACCCTACGATGGAATATACAATGGCACCGTGTTGCTGGGGGTTTTGTCATCATTTATTCGGTTTTGGGCAATGTCATCACCTGAAATCATGCACTAGTCCACATATCATAGCAATGCATCCAGACCAATATAAATTCCACATACAATATTCATACCATAATGTTTCTTGGTTAGTGGTCCTGATATCCACTTTCATCATCATTATCCCTTGGCTATTTCATAGCCCATAACCTGCAGA
>JZKD02S1408190.1:434715-446118 GCA_000966675.3 Picea glauca | reverse complement strand
GGCAGGTGTTTGATGATGACAAACAGATGGTCAAGTTTTTACTTCACATTCATGAATTTTCAGACTTAGACATAAGTATGAAAGAGGAAGGTTGTAATTATACAGAAAATGATGACGAGGTAAAGAAACCACCTAAAAGAGTGGTTTCTTTAGAAAGGGATTTTGATAGACATGATGGTCACAAGATGAAAGATGAATCAAAGAAAAAACTGTGTAATTACCTGGAAGTCAATATCGGAACTAATGAAGAACCTAGATTGATAAAAGTAGGCAAGACTATCCCTATAGAAGAAAGGAATGAAATTGTCAAATTATTAAAGGAATATAGGGATGTCTTGGCCTTTGGTTATGATTAACTCAAAGTCTATAAGGAGGATGTGATTCAACATGTGATTCCTCTTAAGGAAGGTACTATTCCCTTTAGATAGAAGTTAAGACAGTTAAACCCAAATTTAGCTCCTCTTGTCCAACAGGAATTACATAAAATGCTAGAAGCCGGTATTATTCAGCAGACTAGACATTCTTCTTGGTGTTCAAACTTGGTTGTTTCTAGGAAGAAGAATGGGAAAATTCATATCTGCATTGACTTCATGAAATTAAACATTGCTTGCACAAAAGACAACTATCCCCTTCCCAAGATGGAAACTCTACTCCAAAGGGTTATAGGATCAAGAATGATTTCCATGCTTGACGAATTCTCGGGTTATAATCAGATTTGACTTAAGGAGGAGGATAGGCATAAGACTACTTTTACTACTCCATGGGGTACTTTTGAATATCTTAGAATGCCATTTGGTTTATCAAATGTTGGAGCTACTTTTCAAAGGGCTGTGGATTATGCCTTCAGGGGGTTGATTGGTAAATTAATTGAAATATATCAAGATGATCTAACAGTGTTTTCTAAGGATGGTAAAACTCACATTTTCCACCTTAGACAAGTTTTGGAAAGATGTCGAGAGTTTGGAATCTCTCTAAATCTTGATAAGTCAGTCTTTGGGGTGATTGAAGGAAAATTATTGGGCCACAGCATAACTAAGGAAGGAGTTAAAATAGACCTTGAAAGGGTGGAAGCCATTGGTAAAGTTCCTTTGCCAACAACAAAAAAACTTCTTCAATCCTTCTTAGGAAAAACCAATTTTTTCCATAGGTTCATTCCTAACTATGATGAGATCATGAAACCTATATATAAGCTACTTAAGAAGGATGTAAAATTTGAATGGAATGATGAAAGTAGATGAGCTTTTGAACAGATAAAGACTGCCATATGTGAAGCTCGAGTTCTTATCAGTCCAAATTAGGAGAAGGATTTTTAGATCTTCTCTTTTGCCTCTGAAGACACAAGTGCTGGTGTGTTGCTTCAGAAAAATGACCAAGGTCATGATCATCCTATTGCATATATGAGTAGGGCCTTGCAAAATTCATAATTAAAATATCCCATGTTTGAGAAACAAGCATATGCTTTGGTCAAATCACTCAAACATTTCAGATTCTTAATTGGATATTGCAAGGTGATTGGTTATGTTCCTAGTTCCACAGCTAAGGATGTGCTATCTTAAGTGGAAGGATTCGGCTCAAGGGGTAGATGGATTGCTAAAATCCAAGAATATGATTTGGAGATTAAACCAACTAAATTGATCAAGGGTCAAGGCTTTGCAAAAATGTTGACAGAGAGTAATGAGAAAGCCTTGGATATGGTTAACCAAATCAATAATGAAAAATGGCATCCTAACTTACTAAAACTTGAAAAAATAGATTGGCATACAAACATCATTTTCTATCTTAAGAATCTAACTTGTCTGAGGCATCTAGTAGGACACAAGAAAATGGATTTGAGTTTAAAATATGCTAAGTGTGTCCTTACTAGAGATGGATTAGGATGGAAAAATACTGATGGAGTTATCCGTACATGTGTGGATGATATTGAATCAAAGGAACTAATGGATGAATTCCATGAAGGGTTTTGTGGAGAACACTTTGCTGCTAAAACTACTACCCACAAAATCCTTAGAGTAGGATATTATTGGCCCACTATATTTTCAAATGTACATCAACTTGTTCTAAAATGTGAGCCATGTCATCTTTTCACAGGAAAACAAAAATTAGCAGCACTCCCTTTGCACCCAGTGGTGGTTGAAGGACCTTTTCAACAGTGGGGTTTGGACTTCATCGAGAAGTTTAGCAATAATTCAAGTAATGGGTTCTCTTGGGTTCTCACGGCCACATATTACTTTACAAAATGGTTTGAAGCCATTCCTACAAAGACAACGATTGAAAAGGTGGTGATGGATTTCCTTGAAGACATAATTATAACTAGATTTGGGGTCCCATCAAAGATAGTGACAGATAATGCCAAGGCCTTTTGTTCAGCTGAGATGTTATCTTTTTGTTTCAAGTATGGTATTATCTTATCACATGCATAAGATTATTATCCTCAGGGAAATGGTCAGGAAGAGTCAAGTAATAAAAACTTAATGACCATTGTTAAGAAAATAGTCGGCAAAAACAAGAAGTCTTGGGATAGTAAAATTAAACATGCATTATGGGCCGACAGAATAAAAAAGAAAGTAGTTACTGAAAAGATTCTATTTGAGCTAGTATATGGGTTGGAGGATAGGTTTCTAGTGCACCTTAGACTTCCCACTTATGGATCAATTGAGGATAGTTCCACATAGCATGATGCAGTTCAAAACAGGGTCAATCAGATCATTGAGTTAGATGAAATCATACAAAAGGCTTATGATCAGAATTGCAGAAATCAGAACAAGGTTAAGAAAGCCTTTGACAGGTCAGCCAAATACAGGGACATCATTGTGGGTGATATAGTTTTACTATGGGATAAAGGTAGAGAGAAACCTGGAAAGCACGACAAATTTGACATCTTATGGTTAGGGCCATATTTGATCAGAGAAATAGCAGGGCCGAACTCTTTTCATCTTAGCCATTTGGATGGTGAGCCCATCAACATTCCGAGGAATGGGAAACAACTCAATCTCTTTTATAGATGATGGGGAAACATGGTGTCTGAATGGACACCCTCTATAACGTATCTCTAACCTTTCTTCTTGTATTTCAATTTTGTATTATTTCATTCATTATGTAAATATGTACTTAGAATTTTTCTGTACTATAGATTTATTTGTTATAAATTATGATGTTGTACTTTAGTTATTTCATTATGTAAATGTTTTATAGCATTCATTAGTTTAATCATGTATAAATGTATTCTAATGTTGGTTATTGGTGTGCACTTTGGTGAGCACTCTATTTTGTAGGTGTTGGATTCTCGTATGCTCTCTATCTCAAGTGAGAAGATCAAACACAGGTCCCCGTGTGGAGCCAGATGTTGACCACCCATTTAACACCGATGGTCAAATCATGTGCCATGAAGAGATGCATCATCATATCCCATGTTGTCGAAGACCTTTGGTCCTACATGGCAGTGTTTGGCCCAACACTTTATTTTTTAATTGGAATTTCCGCACCCCTACGTGGGTTAATAATGTAATAGGTCTGCATGAGCCATGTCTAGGTCAGTTACCTTGGGATGAGTTCACTGGGAGAGTTCCTTTCACCGAGGGTTTTTTATCCTCAGGTTATCAGTTGGGCTTTTCAGCCTTACTGATTTCCCTTGAGTTTTTCCCTCACACTTGCTATAAGTCCTCAAAAGTGGTGAACAACGTTCTAGTGGGCTTATGTCTTGGTAACTATTATAGGGAATCATTGTAAATGACCATGAAATACATCTTAGAATGTTTCGCGGAATTTCGTTGAGTCTAAGTTAATTTTTTTTTAATTAATTAATTTTTAATTAAATTTCCCTAAGTTTGGTGGTTTAATTATTTAATTAATTAATTATTTTTGAGAAATAATTGTAAAAACTAGGTTCTTGGACTTTTGATAGGGGTACTTGTGCTTGAAAGAAATGAAATAGAACCCCCTACATCCATTGACCAAGTTTCAGCTCAGTCGGACAACTTTAGCCATGGGGTCCACCCAGAGTGTGAGTCAGTCTAAAACAACAATCTTAATTGCTAAAGTCCAAACATGGCAAAATGTAAAAATTGTAATAATGAGTTAGATGATGTGAAATGTTTAAATGATGGTTAGAGAGAGACCCCCTAAGCATAAATTTATCCTCCCAACCTTTTTAAACCTTGTCTAACCCCTTACACCACCTCCACACTCAAAAATCACGCCCCCCTAGGGGGATTGACGTTTTTCCCTTTTTGATTAATTTGTGACTTGATTGTGGCCCCCTCTCTCTATATTTCACTTCATTTATCGCCTAAATCACCCCTAGAGGTGACCCCAATCACCCCACCTCACTCATCCTTTCATTTTAATTGATTGTTTACCTTGTGGAGCGCTCTCCAAGAGAGTTACGCCCCCCTTTTGTGTCTCTCCAATAGAAAATTCATTTTTTATTGTTTGAGGCTCTTTATCTTTCCCTAGCACGGATCCCATGACCTCCCTCATGAGTTTTGTGTGATCCCAACCTACCTCACTCATCTCTCACCCCTCCTTACCTTTCCCTCATCCCAAGTGGTGAGCCCTCCAAGAGAAGTGTTCCCTCCCTCTTCTTGGAACTCAACCAAATAATTTTTAAAATTTATTTGTGACCTTTCAACTACCTTGGGACAAATCCCATGCCTCCTACACACCCTTGGATCTATCCAAGCTATTTTTCTATTTTCCTACACCCTAGATCTATTGTGCAAACCCTAGATGGTGTGCCCTAGCCTTGAGATCTACTCATTTGCTTGGTGGTGGACACTTGGCTTAGATCCAAGAGAGGTGGGTTTACCTCTCCAAGTATAAATATATCTCATTTCTCCTCCCCAACTTACCATATCTTGAGCTATTGTTATGCTACTTGATTTCCAACTCTCTCTCTCTCTCTCTCTCTCTCTAGTCATTCATTTCATTTCATTTCCATTCTATGCTCTAGGGTTTTGGAGTATTTTCTCTCCAAAATCATTTTTCTTGAGTAATATAAAATTGGAGAAACTTTGGAGGACAACAAGAAGAATAAGATGTATGCTTCTTTTTCTTATGCATGGGACATAACATTGTAATGGTTTATTTAGATGCTTGCAACAGTAGATCTCAGGTCAAGTGTTATCTAAGTAGATCTAATAGGGCGTATGATTATTGGGTTTATCTATATTTATGTGTTAAATAAAATAGAAGTGTCATTTTGTTTCAATATATCAACAGATTGTCTATTGTATGCATGTTGTTTGAAGAAATATTGGAGGTTTATCTCCTGGGTTTCATTGGGAACTCTTTCAAGGAGAAGGGTCACTTGAAGCTCTCACATAATCCATTTCTCTAACCATATTACTTTTCCTCTACCAATGCTTCTCACTCAGTCCATTTTCATCTAGCATATACTTTTTTAAGTAGGTCAATTAAATCAATATAATCTCTTATTTTCTTGTGGAAAGTTCTTGCCCTAAAAGGAAAGGGTTTTCCTTAACCTCTTTTGGGTTGTGTGTATCCATTCTAGCAAGAAAAGCCTTCTGAATTTGCAGGTATATCAGATCTGGTTGAGAAGCTTTTGGCTGCCCAAAGAAAAAGCACAGAAGACTAGAAGGTCCTTTTGGGGATTTGGTAGCTATCTCTCAACCCTACCTTGCATTTCTTAGCATTTTGGTACATTTTTTGCCTCTTTCTCTTGCTTGTGGTAGTTCACACCTATAGAGGAAGGAGTGGTATGGCCTCCCTCTTTGTGTGAGCTTGTTGGGTAGTGTAGATCTAGCTAGGGTGTTCACTTTTAGTCTTTTTACCTTTCTCTCTAGCTAGGATGTGAGGTTTAGAAGGTGAAGGGAACATTATCAACCTAGGACGTGGGGTAGATTAATCTCTAGGTTGCTTGCTTTATTTTTTGTTTACTTGCTTAATTTCTCTCTCTTCCTTATCTTTGATGGTTTTCCCTAATTGCTAAAATCTTAAAGAACTTAACCTAACTAAGAAAATCTATAATAATACCTACCTAGTTGGGAGAGGAATACCCAAATAGGCAAGGCTAAGTGTTAATGCTTGAAGGTATAATGTGATGTGATATATGGTTTAATGTTTTAAATTAGTTATGTTCTAGATCTATGTCCTAACCTTAAGCCTATTGGGCAACACACTTAAGTAATCTAACTAGATCTTGCTTAGTTTCATTTCAAGATTCTTATCTTCCTTTATGCACATGGTTTAGATCTTAATGCTTCAAATCTCTAAAGTGCTTAACAAGTAATTGCTTCATTAGTCTTGTTGCTTACATGTATTGAAAGTCATTTTCTTGGGCTTGAAAAGTGTTAAATGGTTAAGTAGGAAAACACAATTAAATTTTCTTTCTATCTCTTGAAGGAAAGTTGTTCTTGCCCTAATGCTCATATTTCATAGGAAGTACTTATTGTGCATGTGATAGTCTTTCTTTTCCAGCCATCTTATTTTCTTTTCACATGTTCATGAACTAAATTGCTTAATCTCAAGACAACACACTGAAAAGCTAATAACAATTTCGGCCATATCACTAAATTGCATCTAAAAAGTGCTGTAAAATCTTCTAAACACTCTAATAATCACCTAAAAGTCTACCTAATCAACTTATATACTTAATAGACTATTTAGGTTACCTTATACCACCATCTTCACCATCTAAAACAGGGCTTGAGGAAAGCAACAGAGGGTAGTGGCAGGGGACTTCCCCATGGCGCACCAGGTGTGTGTCCTCTTCAGGAAGTACTCTTGTTTTGGGCTGACTGGTTCTGCTAGGATTGGCCTCGTTGCCATACTATCTTGAGCATCCAAAAGTTATTTGGAAATAGGAGGAGGAGGCTTTGGTGAAAGCTAATTAAAACTTGGTAAATCTTAAGAAAAGATTAATAATTAAATCCTAGACCAAACCTAATAGAGTACTTGGGGGTTTAATAATTAAGAGTGTGGATCATCTTTGGTAATATTAACAACATTCATGCTAAAATCTTTTAAATTTTCTTAAGTTTTTGTTGATCTTACTCATGATGATATGATAATGATGTTGATGATGATCTATTGAATATGTGGTGATGTGATATAATGCTTTGCTCTTTGATATCATGCACACATAGAAGTAAAACATGGTTAGCTTGCTTTGTATGATTTGTATCCTAGCATTGTTTATTGTAAGTAATTGTATATGGTATTCTTTCATTGGTTTAATTTATTCTTTTGTGAACTTGTAAGTAATTCATATTCTTTTGTAAAGAACCACCCTTGAACATAGTTAACCCCTTGCCCAATTTCTAGGCACTAGTCTTAGTTGACCTAGGGAAAAGGCTTGCGTCACATGCTAACCCTTGCATATTGCATTGTTTCCTTAGCATATTAGGATTAGAATCTGCTCTAACCTTAACAAATAAAAATAAACTCCTAGAAACTAACTCTAACACATCTAGTAACTAAGGTCTACCCCCTTTGGCTTCCCTAGGAGTAAGCCTAGATGGAAGAGGTTCTGGTCAAAGTGACATCATGGGATGTGAACCTAGGCATTGTGCCTCCAAGGAAAAACTAAGTGATTCGAACTTATCTCACATTTACAAGTGTGTATAAGGATGGAAACACTCTCTTAGTTCAGTCGACTAACATGGGAGTGAAACTTGAATCCGAAGATAAGGCAATTAAATTATTGTGTTCTTTGCCCATGTCATGGGATCATTTGTTACCTCTATTAGTTTCAGTTCAACATAAAGTATTGAGTTTGATGATATTGTTGGAGCTTTACTGTTTGAGGAAATAAGGAATAAATCCAATCTAGAAACCTCTACATCGGAGGCGATGATGGTCAGAGGTAGACCTAAATAAAGAGGACATGGTCAGAGGGATTTCTCTTGGTCAAAGTTGAGGGGAAGAAAGAAGAATCTTAAGTGCTAGTTTTGTGGAAAAATTGGACACCTGAAGAAGGACTGTTGGAAGCAGCAACGAACCTCAAAAGAAGACCCTCCAAAAGAGACAAAGGAAGAAAACGCAATTGAAACAGGTTCAACAATAGGTTCAGGTATGACTGATGAAGTTTTATCAATTAGTATTGGTTCATGTCATGATCAATAGTGGTTATTATATTCTGGTGCTTCAAACCACATGTGTCTTCATAGACACTGGTTTATTACTTAGCAGTCTATAGATCATGGAGTAGTTTACATGGGAAATGATATTTCATCTAAATTTACGGGAATTGGTAGCATTCGAATTAAGATGTTTGATGGAACTGTTGAAATACTAACTGATGTGAGACATGTACCTAATCTTAGGAAGAAACTAATATCTTTGGGAGTCTTAGACACAGGAGGTTACAAGACTATTGTTTAAGGTGGAGTTATGAAGCTGTACAAAGGAATTCTACTGGTTATCAAAGAAAATAAGGTTGGTAACTTGTTTCTGCTAGAAGGGAGATCTGAATGAGATCATGCGACAATGGTATCTGAGAACGACAATGATTCTTTTAGATTGTGGCATCAATGGTTGGGTCATATGAGTGAACAATGATTAATGGTATTAATTGATTGCAAGTTACTTCCTAGTCTAAAGTCTTTGAAGTTAGATTTCTGCAAGCACTGTATTTAAAAAAAAAAGAATAGTTAGAGATTTAAAACTGGAAGACACACCAATGAAATAATCCTTGATTATATCCATTCTGATGTTTGGGGACCATCCCCTACTATTTCATATGGAGGATCATCATATTTTGTAACTCTTATAGATGATTTCTCTAGGAAGGTGTAGATCTATATGTTAAAGAGTTGTTGATACTGAGAGGGGGGTGAATCAGTATCAAGTACAATTTAAAACCTTTTTCAACTTATACTTAAACCACTCAACTATATCCAATGAGAAATGAACAATATTATAAGAGTTACACCAATACACCACAATACACCATGCGCAATATATGAGAATTAACAATAGTTATTGTTCAAGGGAAGTAATGACTTCCGAAGGTAGCTACAGCCTCGAAATGTAAAGGGAGGGATAAAACTCCAAGAGGAAGATACAATCCTCCAATATCAAAAGAGAGTTTAACTCTCCATTCTTGCCCCTTCCTTCCACCCAAGAATATATGAGAGATAATAAAACATTACATTAAATCATCACCATCAACCAATCATCACATAGAACCTGATAATGTTTCCTGAGACTTCTTCAATTTCTACAATTCTTTAATTCTTAGAGTACTCTGATCCTATATATAATATTACTCAATGTGTTCTCTAAAACTCCTCCAAGTTTCACTCCTTGAATCCTCCCCAAAAATAAGTTATAGAAAGAATGGTAGACTTTATTCAATTCTAGTCTATTCAGGAGACCGAACTTGTACAAAATTCCCCACACTCAATATTTAACATCCAATTTTGAAACCTTCACACAAGAAACTAAATTCCGTACTCTTTCCAATTAAATTCGTCCCATGTCATTTGGATTCTCGATGAATAAGTTATGACTATTTTACCTGGAACACCTGTTTATTGACTAGCTTAAGGACTGGTCACAAACCCTATCTTCCATAGAGTGTATCTCCATAATTATAGCGAATCAAGAGCTGAAATTTTTTCTAGACGTACCTTGATATGTCTTCTCAATACCATAGCAATTTCACCATCTAAATCGTTCTAAAAAAAAACTTACAGAAAAAATGGTAATATGACCTGAAAATAACATACCTTAGAACACATCACCAAAAGACTTCATTCTACCTTGAAATCCAACCTTCTTTTCTTCTTATTTCCTCTGAAATTCAACTTGTATAAAATGAATGTATAATGATGTTTATTTATAATATTTATGTCACTTCCTTTTAACATTAGGGCTGACCTGACACTTTCCTATTTTGTAATTCTTTTCTTTAATTATCTTCAGGGCCTACATGTACTTCCTTCTTTAATTCACTTTGTCATCTTCAAAAATTCATTTCTCCTCAACCATAAGGATCCACGTGACGTGCCAAATACCATCGGAAACAACATGATGTATAATATCCATCCATGGGTGTTGTATCTACATGTGCATTTTCCTTCATGTCCAAATCCCTTCATCAATCTTGCGGTCCAAAACCCATAACTAGGGTTGACATCAATGAAAACAACCAATCTTCCAACAATCTCCCCCTTTGTCATTGATGACAACACTCATACTCCCCCTATCATCATGATCCCAATTTCTCTCCCCCTTTGAAATCAATGGAAAAGGGTAGGGTTTCTCCCCCTGAGTTTAAAGGAAAAATGTAACTCTCTTCTTTGGGGTTGCTCCTCCTGAACATGTGGCACTCAATAATACTTCATCCTTACTTTTGGTCTTTGGGACTTTTTCTTCCTTAGAATCCTTTTGTGTTGATTTGTTCTTCTCTCTCTTCTTCATGTCTAGGATGTATATGTTGTTCGGTCTTCTTGTTGCAGTTGCAACCAATCTTCCTGAGTTATTTTCTCTGATTTTACATTTTCGGGAATCAAACGTAAGACTGTATCCTTGATCACACATTTTACTAACATTGAGTATATTATGATTCAAGTCTTCAACCAATAGAACATTCTTTTCTTTTACATTTTTTCTTCCAATCTCTACTACACCTTCTCCAGGTATTTTGGCAGATGAGTTATCTCCAAATGCAACATTGCGACCCTTTCTCTTCAAGCTGATGAATTTGTCTTGATCCCCAGTCATGTGTGAAGAACATCCGCTGTCTATGTACCATTCATCTTCTTATTTAAATTATTCAGTGGTCAATGCTATTCGACAATCTTCATTGTTTGGCATAGGGACATATTCATTAATATATCTTCAATCTCGTGCTTTGTGACCAAGATAATTACATTTGTAGCATGCAATATTTTTGTCCATCAATGGGGAAAATGAGTTATAAATTCTATTGAAAAATCCATGATTATTTCCATATCTTCTATTTACATCATTCATGTTTCTTGTGTATGTGTTCCTTTCATTGATTCTGCAATTAATTTCCTTATGTCCAAAATTTTTTCAAGTATAACAATGACCAAGAAAGAAATTTTGATACCTTGGAGTAAGTGGGATTCTTTGTGATGTAGTTCATCTGGGTTCATGATCTATTCTTCTATAGTTTCCTTCATACTGATTAAATCTTTTTTTATTCCTGAAGGTAGGAGGTCTTCTTGGATATTCATCTCTTTTGTAATCATTCCTTCTTTCTGGTATGTTGGTCCACTTCTCATCAACTGTCTGTGTAGCTCTTTCTTCAACCTTCTTGTTGGTATTTGCATCTTATTTGTATAAAGTTTCACCCATGGATCCAAGATGTGTTAAGTCTTTTGGCACTTGAGATTTTCTTAAGCTCTTCCTCAATGAGACAACTTCTTGTTCAAGTTTCTCACAATCTTCTTCTTTCTTCTTCATTTGGACATT